>PVIW01004290.1:0-137261 GCA_004026585.1 Noctilio leporinus
GGGGGGGCTCCCGGGGCGGGAGGCTGGAGTCTCGATAAAGGGGTCCTACGGCGACCCCCCACCCCAGCGCCCACAGCCCTAGTTTTCAGAATGATGTGTCTGCCTGTGGTCGTGGCTACCAACCAGCCAGCGTTTCTGCTCTAGAACTTTCGCTCCGTTCCTACCCAGGGGAGCGAGCTCTGAGGTTTCAGAAAGAGAAGGTTCCTCTCCCCAGCGAGGTTTCAGTGGGGTGTGAGTGGGCCCCGCCGCCGCTGGAGGGTCTGAGGAAGGAGGGCGGCTTTCCGAAAGCAGGGGAGCCGCTGGGGTCTCCCGGCGCCCATCCCCGCCCAGCGCCCAGTCCTCACCAGGGGAACGAGCCTTGCGGGGGGCAGGGGGGGGGCGCCCCGATGCCAACTCTGCCTACCAGCTATTTTTAGAAAGCCGAGGCTGTGGAAAGTTTCCACTAAGGACTGACTCCTCTCGTTTCCTAGGTTGAGAAAACAGGAAGCCCTTCAGAATCCGGGCTTTGAAAAGCTTCACTGAAGCTGCGCTGACCCCTCCCCTCGGCATTCAGCCTTCACGGGGCCTCACAAAGGCCCGGGCCTGCCAGGCCCCCCGGGCTCTCGGGGGTGGGGTGGGGAGGGGCAGCAGCGGCCCTTCTCCTGGGTTCCTGCTCTAGGGACCCCAGGTGCAGTGAGAGCTCAGCTGTTGCTGGTTAGCTGACCCTGGAAACGCATCCTGAGCTCCTGTTGGTGGATCCCCTTTCCACGCCTTGGCCATGTTTGCTATGCTAACAGATACTTTCCCCTACATTAACATGCATGCATCCTATTTGAGTATATACTGTACATACATACCCCATACATCCTGTTCTAGGACCCAACACCTGATAGACACTGGACCCTGTGCTAACTGCATCACCTGGTATTATCTCACCCAAGCTCCTCCCTGAGCCCAGAAGGCAGGCAACACTTTTCCACATCCTGTGCAGATGGGGAAACTGAGGCAGGCAGCCGTTCCGGCACGCGGGCAGGGCTCAGCCGGTGAGGCAGCAGCAGAGGTGGGAGTCTCACCCCGCCTCTGGTTGCTGGCGCAAACGAAGCCCTGACTCGAGCCAGAGCCCAATACAAAGTGAGGGTGGGGCGGGGGGGATCGCTAACCACTGTAGCTACCGGCTCCAGCAGCCACTGACTAGGTGTGTCCCAGGAGCTTGATGCCTGGCACCCTCACACACAGCCCCGAAAGGCGCACACGCCACGGTAATTCCCACTTGACAGAGAGGTCGAGTCCCACGACCAGCTCAGGGGGGGAGCCAGGCATCACACCTGGCTGGTCCAGCTCTAAACCGGTCCGTATTCCCTCTCTGCTTATGGGGGTGCCGGCTGCTCCAGGCCGGGGTCTCCCTGGGGAAAGCCCCCTGCACCTAGGAGGACCCAGCCCAGACAGGGAGCCACACTGAGCAAACCTCAGCACGCTCCACCTCTAACTGTAGGCAAGGCCAGAGAAAACAGGTGGCTGTGAAAGAGTTCAGTGTCTGAACTAGGAGAGGGGGATCCATGGACCTTGAATCCCTGAAGGGGCTCTGCCCCTTCTCCTCCGCCACCCCTGGGACCTGCCACACAATTCAACTGTCAGACAGGTGTACCCACACCCAGGGCACGTGCTTGCCTGTGTCCGGGCGGCGTGGGTGGCAGTGTCTCCTCTCCAAGGATGTTGAGGAAGCGTTTCCACAAGATGCATGATGCTCAGACCTCACGGCCTTGACCCTGGAAACAAGGGTCCCACAGGCAGAGGACAGCTGCTCCTCAATGCCGGTGGCCGGCGCTGTGTTCGGGCTCCCTGCTCAGAATCCCACATGCTCCTCTGAGGAAAGAAGTGACCAAAATTCTCCTCTGAGGACACTTTCTACTTCTAAAGGCTCCAACGTGCCGGGAGGGGGACTGAATGGAAGAGAGGTTACGTTGCCAAGGGGTGGCGAGTCTCTGTGGTATTCTCCCCGCTCTTCCTAAAGGCCCCTCTTTTGAGAGCTGTACATTTTGTGTGTGTGTGAGTCACCTAGTAGGTATTTTCCTGGCTGCTGTAGTAGGGGAAGGGGCTTGGTGCACAGTAGAACGCCCGCAGGGCATTAAGTGAACAGAAAAGAAAAAGCAAAGTTACTGAAAACCTGCGAATGGACCGATCCCATCTCTGCCATGATTTTTTTTTTGTAATAAGTTACCATTTGGACCACTTTCACCAACGAATCCATAGCACAAAAGATTGCCCAGAAAACAACAATGGGGGAAGGTGTTATTATGTTAAAAACCATCCAACGTATTATCGCAGAGAAGAAATGTGTTTTGGGGGAGGGGCGGGGAATGTCCGATGGTTTTAGGTTCCACAAAGTGAATCTGACCCTTACTCTCCCCTCCTTCTCTGTCTCTTCTGTTTTGTAGTGAACGAAATTATCAGGAAGGAGTTTTCAGGGCCTCCCACCAGAAATCAGACGTAGAGGAAGCGATCAGCAGGCCGTCCTCTGCCCCCTGCCCCCTTGGAGCTTCCCGCTGCCCCTCGCCGGTTTCCCGACTGGTCACCGGAGTCCGCCTCGCTCTGGAAACACCAGCAAGGATGCTCTGCCTTTTGATCTGTTTTGCTTTGTTTTGTTTTTAAATCCCCAAGCGCATCTCGGTTGACTTGAATGGTGTCCCAACCTGAAGTGCCTGCTGACCAAAACCATATCCTGATCAAGACAGCACGCTGGACCCCGGGCTG
Source organism: Noctilio leporinus (assembly GCA_004026585.1). Classification (NCBI taxonomy): domain Eukaryota; kingdom Metazoa; phylum Chordata; class Mammalia; order Chiroptera; family Noctilionidae; genus Noctilio; species Noctilio leporinus. The sequence continues at coordinate 2,731 of PVIW01004290.1, forward strand.
CGTGGGGGATGCAGGATGCAGCCCCGGGGACCTTTTCCCAGCTCTGATACCTTTCGAGGGACAGGAACGTGGCCCGAGAGTCCAGCGTACAGGCTGAAGAAACAGAGAGAAGCCCAGCTCGTATCTTCAACGGTCACCTGCTCGTGCTACAGTGGGGTCGCAGCGAACGTGCATTTTCAAATCCTCATGCTGAAGCGCAACTGCCTGGCCCTCTGCGAGATCACCTGTCAAAACTCGGCGTTAAGTTGTGACGTGTATACACCATTTTTCCCCCTGCTTCAGTAAGCTGGCCAAGGCGGCTGGGGGCGGCTCCCCACCCTGCGGTGCGAGGTTGCCGGACTGGAGCAGGTCACCGGCTGCGGGGTGAGTTTGTGCGGCCTGCGACCTCACGGCTCTTCTGACATCTTGCTCGCTTTCTTCCTGACAGCCAGGTGCTTTCCCACCAAGCAGTTAAGAAGATTCCCAAGCATGTGCATCGCCTTTTCGGAAGGAATGGCAGAGGGCTAAAGCAATCTCCCCTCCCCCACCCCACCCCCCAAAAAGTGCAGGTGTTGTCGTTAAGTCATCGAGAAAGTAGGCCATGCGCAGGCCTAAGTATTATTCCTGTGAGCGGGTTGCCCTCCCTGGCCTGGACTCAAAGTAGGGCCCTCAAGGTCAGGATTTGGCCCTAAGGGTCATTGGTCATTTTGACCTGAATCCATTAAAAGCCCCGTTTGGTCCCAAAGACCCTCCTGTATTAGCTGCCTGGTCCAGCACAGGACTCCTCTGAGTAGGACCCCCCATGGGGGTACCATACGGTATGTGTGATACCCCACCTTCCCCCCACCCACCTTTCTCCTCTCCACTGAACACGCCCAGGGGCCTCCTGAATCTTCCTCCTTCAATGCTATTATTGCAAACTAGACCCTCCAAGTTCTTTAGCAAGGTGACTTCTTGTCACACAGATGTGCTTCGTTTGCACTTCCTGCAGACCCCCCGGGACAAGCCAGGATTCCTTTCTCAGCGGTTCAGTGGCTCCCTGGTGGTCAGCGGGGTGTGAGCGTGGCCAGCAATCTGCCAAAGGCCGCCCTGCCAGGGATTTCTAGTCGAGTCTGCTAGGCAGAGAGCCTGGGGAGTGAAGGGGGACAGCTGAGGGCCCACTGCGGGCTTTCTAAGTAAGTGCTGGCCTCCTCAGCCAGGGTGCCCACAGGTAAAGCCTTCCTGAGAGGCCGGTCCAAGCACAGGACTTGGGGACCATGGCCTGGTCTGTTTGGTGCCCCAAAGAGAGGACAGAATGCCCAGGAGGGGATCTTTGCACCCTCCTGTCTGTTACCTTTTGCTCGAGATGGAGCGTTTGTGTTCCCCCTCTAGCCACCCAAGCCCAAAGTTTGGCAGAGCCTCATTTTTAAGCAAAAAGAATGCCAGGTCAAGGGTGAGCGCCGCTGCAGGGCTTCCGCGGTGCCACGTCCTTCCCGACACCCAAGTCTTCCCTGCAAGCAGTTTGAGGGAAGGACCTGCCCCTCCCGCAACACTGACGGCACCGGGAACGCGTTCAAGGGATCGGCAGAGCGATCTGTTCGCACTTGACCTGGCTCGGAGCCCTTTTTAATTTTTTTCTTCTTTGCACATGAGGGAATTTGGCCATTCCTCAGTTCTCTGAATGTTTGACCCAAGTGCCTTCCTGCTATTGTAGCAAAGTCACTCAGCCTCACCGAGCACGGGGTGAAAAAGGACTCGTGTGTTTTCCGTCATCTAACCCACGTCGGTGACAGGGGCCTCTTGTGAGTTCAAACGCCTGGATGTATATAGTACGTGTGCGTGCGTGCATGCGTGTGTGTGTGTGTGCGCGTGTGTGTAATTCACACCGAGTCTCTTTTCCAAAGACAATGTAGCTGGCTACTACCCTAGGACTCCACACCGCTACCAAGCAGCCAAGGAAAGAGAAGCAAAAGCGTTGGTTTCAAGTGCAAACAGGCACGAGTGCATGTTAGGAGCCGACAGCTCTTGAGAAAGTGTTGTCCGTTACGGTGGCCAGAGGGGACGTTGGTCACACGCAGAGGCTCGTGAACGGTTTCAGGATGGGGAGAGGCCGCCACATCCCCTCAGAGAAGGAGAAAGCCAGGTGTGTAAGTGGTCAAGGTGCGGGTCATTGCACGTGGGTTAGGCGGATCGCGGTCCGGTGGAGCTTGCGTTGGCTGCACCAGATGAAACAAAGGTCCACGGCGTACGTGGCGCTCGCAACAGACACCTGCTGCGCTGCTGCACGTCGCCCATCTCCCGCGGCTGCCAGTCTTCCTGCCTTGTACAGAAATACTGCTGCTTGATAATATATAACAGCAACCCAGATTAGTACGTTATTAAATTTTATTTTCTTATCTGTATGTTTATGCTTCGTATCTGTCCTCCAAATAGCGCACCCCTGATGGAGTTAGCCACGTATTTATAAATGGTCAGAAGTTGTTTCTTTTTCCAAGTGTCTCTTTTTCCATGTATGTTGACCTTTTCTTTTCTTTTCTTTTTTCCCTAAGAGAAATGATGTATTCTTGAAAAATGTGTTAATCATTCCAGAAAACAAAGCCCCACCTCAGAGCCCATTAGCCAGGTCACCTGGCTCCTAAACGGAGTCATTTCTGGAGGGAAGAGGGGAGGGGGTTGTGGCAGGAGGAGCCCCCTGCCTGAGACTGATGCTGCCTGACTTCAGCTCTGAGCCCCAATCTTGTCACTGAGGAGATGTGTACTGAAGTGTTTAGATTCCCCCAATAAGTAGATGATATTAAAAAACAAAAATACTGCCTGTGCTGTAAACGGGATTCTAGAAGCGCTCACGTTCGCAGAAACTCAGGTGCAGGCTGATGTTTACAGAGGTGACTGGAAGACCACCCCCGCCCACAGTTATCCAAAGGACATCCCAAGTTTTCCAGCGCAGGCCCAGCCTTGCACGGAAGGAGCCGTTCCTTCTAAGAACGGGGAGGCGCTGGTTGGTGTGGCCTTTTCCTGTTGACACCCAGGAGCCAAGACTTCGCCTCAGGAAGCCAGCATCGGCCAAGGCAGCCGCCGTCATACCACGACAGCTGGAAAGCCAGTGTGTTCTCCTGGTCACTCCGGACTCCGGAGAGGCAGAATGTGTTTATGTCCGTGTCAACAGACACTTCCCGAGTGACATGGATGCTCGAAATTGAAAGAATGTCAGGGGTCTGGTTAACAACTTTGTTCGCTTGGAGTTGATGAGAAGCAGGGGTGGGCGACCCTCTTGACAAGCGGGGATGAAGCTTCTCCTGAACGTCGTCTTCTTTTATGGGAGGGACAGCCCTTTAGCAGGTGCCCGGCATCTCCTACCCCTGGGTCTTCCAAGCCTGGGGCCTGGGCATTCGGTCTCGAGGAGCCAAACCAGCCCAGGCCAGTGTTTTTCCTGCACCCCCAGCTAAACACGTAAGAACATGGGGATGGCCAGCATCCGTGTCCCTCCGCTTCCCCGGGGGCCTGGAGTTACAGCCCACATCACTGTCTTAGCTCCGTTTGTTCAGAACACACACTTTGCTGGGGTGCTCTGAGCAAGCCCCCCTAAGGCTGAGACAGGGTGCTGGGTGCTGGAAAAACACTGAACACTCAGCCAAGATACAGCTGTTGCCCAACTGGAATCATCTCCGCTGGCCTCGTCCCGGGATTGGGTGAACTGGGTGCAGAAGATGCTGCTTCCACCAGAGAAGGTGCTTTCAGCATTCTGATTGGCTGTGGCTGGTTTAGCCTCCTGAACGGATTGTCTGGGACCCTCCCTTCCCCCAGCACCTCTGCTGCCCTTGGAGGGGGACAAAGTAGAGGAGGAGGAGGGTGCGCTCCACCCCCCGGGGGAGTCTCTCCAGCCGGTGGTGCTGGGAGGCTGCCGTTTTGAAGATCACGACTGTTCAAGGCCTTTGAATACATCACATTCCTATGCAAAACGTTTTTAATCTCCAGTTTAATGTAGTTTATTTTTGCTATATGTAAAGTATTTTTATACGGCTTGTATCATGATAGTTTAGCAATAAAACAGTGGAAAGCACGGGCTATTGTGGTGTATCCTTTCTTCTCTAGAGAAGGAGCCAGGGACCTCTTTGGGGACATACACCAAACATGTTGACTCCTCATCTCAGCCCTACGAGGTGGGAACGAGTCACTTCACATCTAACACTTGGGCATGGAAGCCACTTGCCCAATATGGTGGAGTCAGGACGTCAACCTGCATTTGTCCCATTGTCTCCCTGCTGTGTCCCCCCCTGCGGCCCTGCTGTAATCTGCATCTCTAGAATTCTCTAGAAGGAGCACCCAGGTAAGGCAGGTTTATAACATCTATCTTGGTGGCCCCCCATAGAGGGTCCTGGAGCAATTTCAGCGAAGGCTGAGCTGGCCCACTTGGAAGGCAAATGCAGACCTTAAACATCTTACAAAGTTCCGAAGTTCAAAAAAGAAAAGGATCTTTTCCCATCAACCCAGGGACAGAATTAGGTATTGTAAATACTAGAACTTTCCCGTGGGCTTCCTCCCAAACAGCAGCTAACCCCCACCCCCACCCCTATAGCTGAAGCACCTAAGATGTTTAGAAGTCACTGTTAAGTCTTAAGAGTGTCCAACTGTCACCCCACTCTTTAGTGTGGCCCTTAAACCCCAGGCAAGCAGAGTGCCCCCTCAGGCCCTAGGCTTCGGGACCCACCCAGTCTTTCTCTTGGAATGCCTTCTTGGGGACTTTCCAAGCCCCGTTCCAGTAACTTTAGCCAGCGTTACCATATGGGTCATATGGGTGGGGTGTCCCAAGTGCACACAGGGTCGTGCACTTGGCTGTGGAAAGGTGCCTGGAGTCCCCTCTGGTGGCTGGGACCAGCCAGCTCCCACTTCTTCCCTTCAGGGCACAAGGTCAACCAGATGCCCCAAAGAGCTGCAGGCCCTGCACATGGAGGGTCTAAGCTGGCTTCCAGAGAGCTTCCCAGTGGCCAGCCCATAAGCACTTGTACTTACGTTTGTGTGGGGTCATGTGAGATTGGGCCCCCAGAGCGGTGCTGAGACACCCATCTGAGGGAGCCTCAAATTGCGAGCTCAAAGTGCCACCCATCTTTGCAACCCCCAGCCTCCTTACTCTGCCCCCTCCTCCTGGCACACCCTGTCTTCCCATCTGCCGTGGCAACACCACCCACGCAGTTGCTCAGCCAGTGACCTGGGAGCGGCCCTGGCAGGGTGGCTCCCTTCTGTCCTCACAGCAGCCAGGCGGCGCGCAAGGAAAACTCAGATCAGTCACACCTCCGCTTAAAGACGCCCAACAGCTTCCTCTGCGTTCACAGTTCCCCAGCTTGACTGAGGTATGATGGACAACTGAAAACTGTACCTATTTCAGGGGGACTGCATGCTATCTCCGCATATGTAAAAACTGTAAAAGAGTTACGAAAATCAAGCCATTTAACACAGACCACCTCACATACTTTTTGTGGGTGGCAGGTACACTTGAAATCTACTCTCTTTGAAAGTCGCAAGTGTACATTAACTGTCGTCACCATGATGGACATTAGGTGTCTTGAGCATATTGTTCACAGAGCATCAACCTGAAAAAGCTAGCCTGGCTGGTGGTACAGTGGATAAGCACCAGCCTGTGAATCCAAAGGTCACTGGTTCGATTCCCAGCCAGGGCACATAACCAGGTTGCAAGCCAGGTCTCCAGCCAGGTCCCCAGCTGGAAGCAGGTGAAAGGCAACCATATGTTGATTGTTCCTCTCCCTTTCTTCCTCCCTCCCTTCCCCTCTCTCTAAAAATAATGAATAAAATCTTTAAAAAAAATTAAAAAGCTTCTGCACAGCAAAGGAAACCATCAACAAAATGAAAAGGCAGCCTATGAAATGGGGGAAAATATGTGCAAATCTGACAAGGGGTTAATAGCCAAAATATATTTAAAAAACTCATAACTCAAAGGCAACAAAGCAAACAATTTTTTAAAATGGGCAGAGGAACTGAATTGACACTTTTCCAAAGAAGACATCCACATGGCCAGCAGGTACACCAAGAGGTGCTCACTTGACTAGCCCACAGGGAAATGCAAATTAAAACCACAATGCGACCTCACCTCTGCCCGATAGGCTACGCGCCATCAGAAAGACCAGCTAAGTGTTGGTGAGAACGTAGAGGAAAGGGAACATTCACACACTGCTGGTGGGAATGTAAATTGGTGCAGCCACTATGGAAAACAGTATGGAGGTTCCATAAAAAATTAAAAATAGAACCACCAGCCCTGGCTGGTAGCACAGTGGATAAGGCGCCGGCCTGTGAACCCAAAGGTCACAGGTTCAATTCCCTAGCCAGGGCACATAACCAGGTTGCAAACCAGGTCTCCAGCCAGGTCTGTGGCTGGAGGCAGGTGAGACGCAACCATACATTGGAAAAAAAAAAAGTAAAAAATAGAACCACCATCCTACCCAGCAATGCCACTTCTGGCTATATACCCAAAGGTAATAAAAACAGGATCTCGGAGAGATGTTCACCGCAGCATTATTCACGGTAGCCAAGACATGGAAACAATCTAAGTGTTGATGGATGGATGGATGAGGAAAACACGGTATACACACAGTAAGGTATTCGTCATGAGCAAGAAGGATCTTCTGCCATTTAGGACAATGTGGGTGCACTGCGAGGGCATTATGCTAAGTGAAGTCAGCCAGACAGAGGAAGGCAAATCCCGAAAGGTAGCACTTATACATGGAATCTAACAGAAAACAGTCAAACTCAGGAAACAGTAGTAAAGTGGTCCTGGGGTTTAGGGGAGGCTGATAAAAGCGTGCAGATACTTTGCTATGAGTAAGTTCTGAGAACCTGGTCGCTATAGTGCTAACACTGCTATTTATATTTGACCCTCGAACAGCAAGGGCGTTAGATGTGCCAGTCCCACGCAATCCAAAATCTGTGTATTGACTTTTGACTCCCCCCAGATTTTACAAATAGCCTTCTCTTGACTAGAAGCCTTATGATAACGGACAGCTGATGGACCCATTTTGTACATTACGTGTATTATATACCATTGTTTACAAGAAAGTAAGCTAGAGAAAAGAACGTGTTTAAGAAAATCATAAGGAAGAGAAAATCCATTTGTAGGATGCGTGTTTATTGGGGGGAAAATCCACAGATAAGTGGACCACAGCAGCTGAAATCCATGTTGCTCTAGGGTCAACTGTAATTACGATTTGCTCCAAGTACAACTTCAATGTTTTCACACACAAGAAAAGAGCAGTATGGGAAGCAATGGATGTGCTCCCTCACTAGCTGGGGAAATCTTTTCACACCTTATACCTATGTCAACTCAACACACCGTACACTTTAAACACCTTACATCTCTTGCCAGTTACACCCCAAGAAAGCTGGGAAAAATTAATCTTCTGTGAGGGCGCCACAGGTAGAAAACTTCTGCCATCCTGCAACCATCACTTTTTATTTTTTAAATCTCAAACCTGGAGCAGGGCAGCGCGGCCTACTGAGGGCTGGCCACAACACCTTCCATTTGCATTTAGGATGACCCAGATTTCAGGCAAGACTTCCGGCGATCTTCCCCACCGACCACTCTCTGGACCAGCCTCTAGCTGCCCCTGGGTCTCTCTCCGGTGCCATGTCCGAACCAAGCCCTTTCCCACAGCCTCTGCTCTCCTACTATCTCAAATGCTCCGACCCCAGAGCTCCCTCATTCTCCAGGTCTCCAGGCCAACATCTGCACCTCAGAGTGCCCACCCCACACCCCGAGCACCAGCTGCCATGTGGAATCTACCCTGACCCGGTACACTCGTCACGACACGTGAAATTCTGTTTGGATGACCCATTGCTTATTTGTGGTCTGTCCTCCCCGACCCCAGACCATTTCACGAGAGCAGACAGTATTTGCCTTTGCCCCCGGAGGAGAACTGAAACCCAGACAGCCGCCCATGGCCAGTTTACAGGCCCAGCATGAAGCGGCTGGGCCTCAGGGAGCCTGCGCGGGTAGGTGAGGGAGCAGGGTCTGCCCCTGGCTGCCACGTTGTCATGGTGCGTTCACACGCCCGGGCTGGCTCCTCGCCCTCTGTCCGCCCAGATACACCTGCAGCCGCGCCCCACCATGTAGCGCAGAGAAGCCCGGGCCCCTCTGGGTGCCACCGCGTCTCCCACACAGACCTTGCCCAGCAGCATTCCGAAGTCCGCACCCTGGACACCTCCTTAGGGTGTCCTACTCAGGGGCCAGCACTGCCCGGAGCAGGTCCAGGCCCCTCCAGCGGAGTGAAGGGGGGTCCCAGCCCCAACTCCTTCCCACCTCCAGTGCCCACCACTTGCCCTCAGGGCTGACCCTTCTGTCCCTTTGTCCCTGTTCGCAGCAAACCCTCAAAGGCCTTTTGTCTTCCACTAGCAAAAGGCTCTTCAAGCCCTGAGTTCTGCCCTCAGGGAGCAGACGGCTGGTAAAAGATCACAAACAGAAGTTCTGGACTTACTGTTCTGCAGCTCTGAAATCCAAAAGTCTCCCACGGCGAAGGTCCAGGCTGACCAGGGCTGTGTCCTTCCGGAGGCTCCGGGGAAAATCCTATCCCTGGCCTGGGCAGGGGGTCCGTCCTCCGTCTTCAAAGCCTGAAATCGCCTCCCCTACCCCTGCTCCTCAGTCCATCCCTTCTGACCGCTGGGGCCCTCGGGGCCTCGGGGCCTCGCTCCTACCACATTGGGCTCACCTGGGCGATCCAGAATGGCCTTCCCCGTGAAGCGTGAAGCGGAGGAATTGCACCTGCAAGGTGGCATAGCCTCAGGTGCCAGGGATTAAAAGGTGGCCACTGGGGGGCTGCCCTGCCCACCCTGTCCAGGAGCTCAGGACCAGGCTCTATTTCCCACAGCCCTTCTATGGGGGTGGGGGTGGGTCAGTGTCTTCCTTGCGGACTGGTCTGTACCTGGGGAGCCATTGTCTTCCTTTCTTGGTGATTTCAGCTTCTGGACAAAAGCACTTTCTCAGTTTTTATCTGCTTTACTCCTGTCTTAATTTGGGGCAATTTCACCTGCCACATTCCAACCTCTCCATTTCCTAAATTATTCTTGTTCTGTGATAGTTTTCCTCCGCCTTCAGCCCTCAAACCCTACAGCACTGGTTCTCCAGCCTCAGGAAACCGGAGGGGCTTGTAAAGACCTAGGTTGCGGGCCCAACCCCCAGAGATTCTGATGCAGGATCCGCAAACTGTGGGGCCAGGGAACCTGCATCTCTGCCAAGGCCCCAGGGGGATGCCCAGCTTCCCGGTTTGGGGGTCAGCACTGGAACAACCGTCCTAGGCCTTGAAGTGATGAGTCACGGTAGCCCCTCCATCCCGATGCAGGCCCTCTCTCCCAGAGTCTGCCACCATCCCTCTGCACCCCCCTGTGACCACACCCGTTGCCCTTGCAACCCCTCCTCTGTTGCCTTGCCCTGGATGTGCTCCCCTCACCTTTCCCAGCCTCAGTCCCATGGCCCAGCCTTCGCATCCCACCCAGGCTGGCTAAATCCCACGCTGTTTCCACCGCCCCTATACCCATGAACACGGCTGCAAAAAACCATGAACACCCCGTACATCCACGCCCAGGATGCGTGGGACGCTATCACTGCCATCAAGTCCATGTCTCCTCTTCCATCTACTCTAGCCTCTTCCGGACAACTCGGTGCCTTCAGATCCCAGCACCTCCCGCCTCCCTCTCTCCCCTGGTGGCCCCACTTCCTACTTCCTAAGGGTCTAGTGAGAGCCCCTCCCAGCACTAGGACCCTTGAGCTCGGCTTGGCCTCCCCCCACAGCCTCAGCAACTGCCTTGCTCTACCTGAGCCCCCCCCTGTCCTCTCTCCCCTTTTCAAGACATCACCCCAGTGTTCCCTCTTTCTGCCCCATCCACGTTTCTCCTCACAATGCAGACACGCCACCCTCTCTCCCACCTCCAGCATAATTATCGAGCCTACAATCCACTTCAGCTGTGGCCTTATTGCTCTGTTCTGCTTCACAGCAAACTCCCTGAAGGCTGTGTATCCACTTTCTCCCAGGCCTGTCCCCTCCCACCCGCTCCCAAATCACTCGCATCTGCTTCCATGGCCTCTGATGCCACCTCACCCCCATCACCCGTGACCTCCAGGTCATCGTTAAATCCAGCGGTCAGTTGTCCATCATCCGCCCCCGGACTGAGGAGCAGTTTCAGCCTGTTCCATTCCCCTTTCTGTCTGTGGGTCCTTCAGGCGGCTTCCACGGGCCCGCAAACCCCTGGTTCTCTTTCTTTCCCACCAGGCTCACTCCCGGCTCCTCCTAACATTGGAACACCCCAGGCTCAGCCTTGGACCTCTTTGCTATCTGCACGGCATTTCCTGGGCGATGCCAGGAAATGTGTATCTATGTGCACAGAAGTCCCAGCTGGATACCTTTATACCACCTGCCTGGACCCCTCTCCTGAATTCCAGACTGTTTTCCACCTGCCTACTTGACAGACTTCCCTTGGAGCTCCGGGCAGCTTCTGGCCTCTGAGGCCCTCAGGCAACAGCCCAGCAAGAACTGAACCCTGCAGGCAGCCACTGATGGAAGTGGATCCTGCCCCACCTGAGTCTTCGGAGGACTTTGGGTCCAGATAAGAGCTGGAGCTCAGCCCCGTGAGAAACCCTGAGAGAGGACCCAGCTGCTAAGTTTGGAGGTAATTTGTTATATAGCAACGACTGGCACACACACAGAGAGGCCAAGTAACCAGCCTGAGGTCACACAGCTTGTTGGCAGGTCCCGTGAGGACCGCTTCATGAGGCTCTTGCGGCCACCAGGACTGGGCCCAGCCCAGCCGCGCACGGCCCACAGCTGGTGCCCAAGCGTCGGCAGCGCGGGCCTGACCGAGGGTTCGCCGTCTGGCACCAGCCCACAGGCCTTCCTGCACCGGGGTCCTTGCTCCAGCCAGGGCCACCCCGCCCTTCCATCCTGCCCCCACCTGGTATCATGAAGGGGCCTCCTCCAACCGCGTTATCTTCACCGTCCCGGATCCCGGCCATCAGGATTCAATCGTCTAGGTGTCTCCTGTCTAAATAAACCAGAAATAAAAATAGAAAAAGCCATCGACCCCACTGCCCCCTCCAGCTAAGGTGCTAGAAGGCACTGCTGATGGGTCTTGTCCCCATTTCTCTCCTCCAGCTCCCTCCTCAGCCTTTTCCCAGGGCTCCTGTCCCCGCGACAATGCTGAAACCCAGGCCACCAGGGCCCCTCAAGCCGGATCAATGGAATCATCTCCAGCCGTCTCTGTCTGGGCTTCCCTGCAGCGTTTGGCCCCTGTCGAGTTCCCTCCAGTGAACCCATCCCCTTGCTCCTGGGGTTCAGGACCCTTGCTCCCCTGCTTCGGCCCACTGGCTCCTCTTCTTCCCCAGCTAAGATGGAAACACCCCAGGCCTCAGCCCCAGGTCCCCATCTTCTCATCCATGGGGGCCCCATGGCTCTGCTCCCCGCCCTGAGGCCAGTGACACCCACGCTCCTCAGCTTCAGCTTGGATCTCCCCGACGGAGCCCCCATGTGGAATACCTCGGCCCTTCGTTCTGTCGCACCCAGAATGCAACTCATCTGCTTCCCCCATGCCAGCAAAATGTTTTCCTTCTGTGAACCCCTCAGAAAATGCCATCACTGGCTACCCCACAGTCAAACCTAGAATTCCCGGATTCAGCCTTGCTACCCCCCATCCCCCAATATGACTACCTGGTCAGCCCTCTGCCACCATCCATCTCCATAACCTGGGCCTCTAGCAGGACAGCTCCCTGGCTGTTTTTCTTTCCCCTGAGGGCCTGGTCTGTCCAGGCCACAGCTGCACCCGCAGTGACCAGAAGGCCAGGCTTGGGGTAGGCGCTCCAGTATTTGGTGAATGAACGGGTATAGTTTCCAATCAGTTTTCCCTGGAATTCTTGGCTGCGACCTTCACGGTCTGGGGGTGATGGTCTGAGGATGATGGGGGATGTTTGGTGGGAGGACTGACCTCTCCTGCACTGACCCAACCAGAACCCCCGATTAGAAGGAAATCACTCTGTTGGGGTCCAGGTTGGAGAGAACCTGCTGCAGCAGGAGGCGGGTCAGGAAAGGAGGCTTTATAAGAATAGCCTTGCTGGCTGAATAATGGTCCCCAAGGCACCCATGTCTTAGTTCCTGGAATCTGTGAATAGGGCACCTTACTCGGCAAAGGGGACTTTGTAGATGTGATGGAATTAAGAACTGGGGGATTACAAGATTATCCTGGATTTTCCAGATGGACCCAACGTAATCGCAAAGGTCCCTATAGGAGGGTCAGAGTTAGAGATGTGACCAAAGAACAGGGGATGGAGTGTGTGAGCCAAGGAACATGGGCAGCTTCTAGAAGGTGGTACAGGCAAGGAAAAGATGTCCCCACCCAGAGCATTTCCAATGCCAGCCCTGACAACATCATGATTTTAGGACTCCTGAGTCCCAGGCACGTAAGATAATGAGTGTGTCTTCTCTTAAGCCATTGAGTTGGGGGTGATTTGTTACGGCAATCATAGGAAACAAATATAGAAAGTAACATGTACTCTTCCCTAACTACTGGGTAGGTGGGTGCCCACTGAGGTAAAACTCCTAACCCCCAATATGACGGTATTGGCGGAGGTAAATAGGCCATGAGGGTACAATCCTCAAGAATGAGGTTAATATCCTTATAAAAGAGACCCCAGAGAGCTCTCTTTCCACCCGATAAGCGTACAATGGGAAGAGGTTCTTCATCAGAACTGGACCACTTTGTCACCCAGATCTCAGACATTCAGCCCCCAGAACTATGAAGAATGAATTCCTGTTACTTATAAGCCAACTAGCCCCAGTCCTTTGTTATGGCAGCCCAAATGGACTGGGGCAGCAATCCATGCTATTCTGCAAAGCAAGAACTTTTATTATCACTACCAACTAGGAAACAGGCTCTGGGAGGTGACATGACTTCCCTGGGGTCATGTGGCTAGCTGCGAGAGAGCCAGGCTGCAAACCCAGGTGTCCTTGATTCCAACACCTACAGTCTTCCCACTAAGCCAATTGCTCCTCCAGTGCACTTTCACCTTCCATTTCTTCCCTTGTCATACAAATCGGTTTGATGAGATCAGACTTTCCACCAAATGCATGCTCTGTGAATTGTTAGTAAGCATTATGGAGTGGGGGAAAGTTGGGGCAATGGTATGATATCTTTGGAAGTGCTGAGTTAAAGTTTTTTTTTGTTTGTTTGTTTGTTTGTTTTTGCCTTTGGTTGTAGGCCTTCTCAGAGTCTCTAAGAGGCTGAGGAATTTGTTACTACTGTATGTAAAAAAATGGACAGCCAGTGCAGCTTTCCTGGCTCATAGTCCAGAACATTGTTTAGGACTGATTTTGGGGGAATCTCACTCTGAAGTGCTGATGTAGATGAACCTGAAATTCTCGCCATTTATAAGGGGCCAGGATTCTATAAGTTTTAATTCACTGTGAGCAGGTCTGAGAGTGCTCCTCATTTTTCAAAATTCTGCTCTTGAGAGGGAGGCCGAGGGGGACTACTGCCCTAACACAGCTCTCCTCTGTGTTTCCTATGCTGCTCTAAGCCATCACCACAAACCTGTGGTTTGAAAGGTATCATCTGACAGTCTAGGAGGTCAGAAGCCTCTCTGAGCTCTAACCATGGTGTTGGAAGGGCTATGTTCCTCCTGAAAGACCTAGGATTTCCCTGCCTTGTTCCACTCCTGGAGCTGCCTGCACTCCTTGGCTCATGGCCCCTTCAGAGCCAGCAGTGGCTGGTGGAGCCTTTGTCTCCTTCTTCCACTATTCAGGACCCTTGTGGTCACACTGCATCCACCTGCATGCTCCAGGCTAGTGTCCTTATCAAAAGGTCACCTGATTAGCACCTGTAATTCCATCTGCCACTTTAATACCCCCTTACCACGTAAATACAAATTCCCAGGTTCCCAGGATGAAGGTGTGGACATTTTTGCGGGTTGGAGGAGTGGTGATGTTCTGCTAATCTTGATTCCTTTGCTCAGCTTTGACCCCAGCACAGTAACCACCATTTACTTACTGTGCTGGTTACATTCCCACAGACAGTTCTCACAGGGAGCCGCTGTCATCACTCCCACTTTGCAGGAAGCTGGGGCTCAGAGGTGCGAAGTCACCTGCCACAGACCATTCAGCGGGTAAGGCACCAAGCTGGGAATCATGCCCATGTCCACCCATCTGCCCTTACTCTTGGCCACCATGGGTACTCCTCACCCACCATGGGCCACCTCCCCCTGAGACTCACGGGCCCTGGCTGTTTCAACAAAGAAATCGCTGGGACAGTCCTGGGCTACATTCCGCTACTTGCACAGGAGAGTGACTCCTGGGCCCTCCTCCCTGACCTCCTCTCTCCCTCCCCTGCACCTGGGAGGCTCCAACATGGGAAAGCCCAGTACAGAGAACCCACTCAGGCTTCATTGGTTGAGTGTATGGACTAACTGGGGAACTGTGTAGCGGGCAGGCAGTCCCTTGACTGCATTTTAATGTGGTAGACAACCTTGAAATCTGAGCAGGGACATGAATTCGCATCTGCTGAGTGCCTGGGCCAGGCATTCTCACGCAGACTTGCTCACATAATGTATCCATCTCCATCTTTGATACTTCTAATACAATTATCCCCATTGCACAACTGGGGAAACTGAGGCCCAGATAATGAGAGCTCCCATTCATTCATTCCTGCCCGCAACAACTATCTGCTGATGCCGACAAATGCCTAGAGCAGGGTGCTTTGGATGCGTCTGCAGTGCTGATGCTGCAGCAGGAAGGACAGACTGCAGACAGCAGGCGCAGCACAAGGTAAGTAACAAGTGCGTAGGAGACAGGAAGTAGCAGGTCAAAGTGACAAAGTCCGACAGGCAGGGTGGGTGGGAGCAGGGAGGGGTGGCGGCCGAGTCTCTATGATACTCCTGCCACCATGCTGAGCCTGTTCCAGGAATGACAGCCACCCTGCAAACAAGGAGGTTGCTCTCATTTTTTCAGGAGAGATGGGAGGCTCAGGGAGGATCCTTGCTACCAACCACCCGGCATGAATTGGCAAAGTTAGGATTGAACCCAGGTCTGTGTGTGCCCAGGGTGGATTCGCTCATAACCCCTACCTTTGCCCCCCGAGGGGACCATGTGGCCCCGAGGTGCTGCCCATGAGTCTCAGATCTCTGAGGGTTCAGTGCTACATTAAGATGAGTCCAGGGGCTGGGCCTTCATTGCCAAGCAAGAGAGAGGAGGAGGAACAGAAGCTCCCTAAGATGGGAGATGAAGAACTGGTCAAGGAGATGTGCTTTTAGGGTCTAAAAACCTGAACCTGGCCATGACCATGAGAGTGTAAATACACGTCTTCTCCACGTGACTATCAGGGGCCCTAGAAATCCAGCTGCCTTTCCTGGCCAGGCTGTAGGTGATGGCTGGAACCCCAAAGTGCCTCCTAAGTGGGTACAGCTGTCGGGCTTCCGTTTTCAGAAACATTCCTGCGTTTCCAAGACATTAAATACTTTCCTTCCTAACGAGCATTGCCCCCCCCAAAACATCTGAATGTGAAAGATACGGCCCCTGGGCCCAGCCAAGGCCAAGTTCGTGCAGAAATTTGCCTTTATGCAAAATGCTGAGGCTCTTTTTTTTTTTTTTTTTTTTAAGGTGAGGGGCCTTTTCCAGCCTCTGGAAGATCCGATAGGGACTGTCGATGGAGCCCCACCGCCCCCTAGAGGCCAGCTGGGGTACTGCCCCTGGACCCACGTAAGAGCAGCTCACTGGGCCTCCCTACCCCTTCTCTGGTCAGCGCCCCTCTTTAGTCTGACCCGCTGTCCATCTGCTGAGTCAAAAGACATAGGAGACCCCGAGCCCTGCTGACCGAGTCAGGTCAGCAAAGGACTCAACTTGCTTTGCCCAAAATAGCAGCCAACATTCCCGGTACCCCCGCCAGGCCTTTCCCGAGACTTGAAGCCCCAACCCCTGAAAAGAACAGGACGTCCCAGGCCCGCTGACCTATTTCAAACAAACCCAACGTGAAGCTGTAAAATTAGAGTGAAGAAGTCGAAGACAGCTCTAACTTTTGCAGGATGACTCTTTGGGTGTCTCTTGTTAGAAGTTAACATCCTTCAAATTATTAGGAACAAAACTTGTCACAGCAGCACTGCTTCTAGGAGGATTAGCTCTTGTTTATTGAGCAGATTCTAGGAACTCCCATGGGTTCATTCACTAATTGTTCTCTAAGCCTTTTCCCATGTGGGGAAACCGAGGCACAAAGCGATCAAGCCACTTGCCCAAGATCACACAGCTAAGAGTGAGGAGGCGGAAGGTCCCAGCCTGGTCCTTCTCAGCACCCAGGGCCCAGCCTACGTGCTGTCTTCCGAGCCTTCCCTGAGCCCTGGTTAGAGCGGGCCTGCCCACCCGGCCCTAACCCTGCGGGGTCTCAGCCCACCCTTATTTCCTTGCAGAAACAACTGCCCACACGGGCAGTTGTGGTCCTGTTTTGGTTGCATCTGCGTCCCCTACCGCAAAGTCAGCTCCATGAGGACAGGATGGGATCTGTGGGGGATGTTTCAGTCTCCCCAGGGCCCAGCACTAGGCCTGGATCATGATGGGTGTTCCCTTGATACTTGTGGAAGGAAGAGACTCTGTTTTTATTCTCAAGAAGCCCCCCTTAGTGGGGGAAATAGATCTGGCTATAGTAGGCTGAATGGTGGCCCCTCCTCAAAAACTGTCCCCTAGAAAACTGTGGATGTTACCTTATTTAGAAAGCGTGTCTTTGGGGATGTCATGATTTCAAGATGAGGTCATTCTGGATGACCTGGGTGGGCCCTAAATCCAGCAACAAGTGTCCTTAATAGAAGAGGAATAGACACAGGCAGAGGGGAAGCCACGGGAAGGTGGAGGCGGGCCCCCAGCCGCTGGAAAAAGCAAGGAAGGGTTCCTCCCGGAGCCTTCAGTGCTTTATTTCAAGAGCAGACCTCCGGAGCCGTGGGAACCATCTCTGCTGTCCCAGGTCACTCCGTTTGTGGCAATTTATGGCAGCCCTGGGAATCATACGCTGACAGCCGCAGATGGCTGATCAATACTCAGACATCCCACCCAGGGCTCACGAGGGGCCACGAGGACGCACCACGGAATGAGCCACTGTGGCGGGAGGGGCACCTGGCCTCCCTCCAGCGTCACCGCAGTCACGGTCTACCCTACCCGACCGCTGGGATTTCCTGCTGGAGCAACGGGCACGCACAGGCGCCCCTCCACCCGGCTCAGCTCCAAGACCGCCTCCCCAGGCCCCCCCGTTGGAAGTGATTTCTCCCCCGCTGGTTCTCTGAGCCTCCTCTCTCAATAGCCTGTGGGCTCTTGGGCAAATGGGTGCTTCATGCCTGTGCTGTTTTTCTGTATCGTGTGGGGAAGCAAATAATGAAAACAGGGAGCTGGGTCCTTGATCAACCACAGCTTTTTACTGTCCTGCACCCCCACGGCTGCAGGGACCACCTCCCAGTCCCCTGCCTGTCAACACTGACCCCTGACCCCGCCGACAGCCTGCTCACACCTCTGACCTCCCTCTCCCACACCCTCACCAGTTCCCACCGTCTCTGGGGGTGGACCAGCCTTTGCCTTGGGGCTTCTTGCTCCTAGTGAGATCTCTGACTGTGCCCACCACCTGGTCCTGACCCGCTGGGTCCAGGGCGTTAGCCTTCCACCCTGACCTTCCCGGCTCCTGCGCAAGCACCTGGCTACGCCACTCAGACCCCAGACCCCCGTGCTACTGGTCGGAATAGGAGGCGGTGAGCTGGAAGTGGGCTCGGTTGATGTGACTCCCTTAGGAGCCACAAGGGCCACACTAAGGACTCAATGAATTATATTAGCGAGCGTCGTGGACAGCGACGATGATGACATGGTCATGCCCGGCTGGCCCCTGGTCAATACTCGTATCCGGCGTCCGAATGCGGATTCCGGCCAGCGCTACCCTGCGAGCACGGTGGGAAGGCCAGGCCCGGCGGAGGCTGGGAGCGCACACGCCCAGCCCTGGCCGCCCTCCACGGTGTCCTGTTTCCTGCGGAGTCAGTTTCTGCGGTGCTGGGAGATGTTTTCAAAATGATGCGAGCATATTTCTGAGGTCAACTTCTAATCAAAAACGACTCCCAGACGGTGCCCCAGTTTAAATAGACAGAGAGAAGAAATGGAGTGAGTCATCATCCCAACCATTTGAATGAAACAAAGACACAACAAACCCTCTGCTTTCCTCTTGCGCCAGAACAGATGACCTCAGTCCTGTGGAGACGCAGCTGGAGGAAATTAAGGGGATCTCCAGCCCCCCGAGATAGTGGAGACCGCACAGCCGACCCGCCATGACTTCTCCCAAGAGTGGGCAGGAGGCCGGACTGGACAGATCGAGGGCCAGGCTGAGCAGGATGCTGGAGGTGGACTCCAACCTCCATCATGACGTTATTCCAAAAGGCGTAACTTCCGCTCAGGATCGTCCGGATGACTCACCACGTTCAGAGAACTATTTTTTCTCTCCCTCTTTTTGCAAACCTGAACTAGGTTCAATAATATATGCTCACGGTAAAACATCTTTTTTCAATAACAAAGGTGTAACCCACTCCCCAGTGGTGCCGATACTTGGTTTGGCTTTTCTAGTTTTTCTGATGGTAACGTTGACATTTAATAACATGCCTACTCCTGTGACTGGATTTATCAGCTTTTGATGGTATTGCATGATTCCTAACAGTGGAAAATAGGAAATGAGTGTAGTCAGTCACTCTGGCTTCTTGTTCTTCTCACCCTTCTCTCCTACGAATGTGAGTTGTGTGTGTTACTTTCACTTTGTGGACCCTGAGGTCAGTAGGTCTGAATTCAAATTCCACTTCTGCCATGTCTTACTGTGTCCCTTTGGTCAAGTGGTTTCACCTCTCTGTGTTCCAGTTTCCTCATTGATATGAAGGGGGAGAATGCCAGTTTCTGCTTCATAAGGGTGTCACATGAAGAGTAAATGTGTTCATTCATGCCAAGTTTCTCTAAGAAGTCTCAATGTTAGCTCTTATTTCTCATTATTCTGTTCTAAAGTTTAGAACTAAATTGTCCTTGAAACTGCCCATGGGTGGACTATAAAAAGTGAAACCCAGTCAACAGTACTCACCACGTGACCAAGCACACGGTGCCCACAGAGGAACTAAGCGTGAGCAAACCCATGGAGAAGCAAATGTGCATCTGAGTCACGGGGCCCTTCCTATTTGAAGGAGAATCTTCCAAGTGACAGGTATAATACACACCCCTACATTCTTTCTAGTATTCTTTGCCTCTTCTGTAGAGCTGTCAACTGCTAGTTTGAAAGATAAAGTGTGTTACACCATCCTCTTTCTCATTCTTTTCCAGGCGATTAACCTAGATCCTTGAGTTTTTTTTTGTTTTTGTTTGTTTGTTTTTTTATATATAGAGTACATAGATTGTGAACTTTTGAATTTGTGAGTGTCTAAGAACATCTTTATTTTCTTTAGCTATCTGAGGAGCTCCTAGACAGAAAATCTTTTACCCTCAGAACAGGGAAGACATATCTCCATCATCTTCTGGCATCTGAGATGACAGATCTGGTGTTAATCTGATTTCTCAGTCTTCTGTAGTTTACCACTTCCACAATTATTAGTTCCCAAAACCTGGAAGGTAGCCTTTTAATTTGTAACATTTTCAGAATTTCTCTAGTGTTTGTAGGTATCTATTGTAATTAGGGCTGTGTAATATGAAGACTTGCCTTTCCTGGTGTCCAGCAAAATGTTCTTCTCATTTCTTTTATTATTTCTTCTGTTCTATTCTTTTTCTTTCTAATTTTTAAAAGATTTTTACTCTTTATTTTTTTAGAGAGAAGGGCAAGGAGGGAGGAAGAAAAGGAGAGAAACATCAATGTATGGTTGCTTTTCACCTGCCTTCAGCTACAGACCTGGCTGGAGATTTGTCTTCTGCTCTACTCTCTCTCTTCTCTTCTTTTGAAATTTCCATTTTCCAGAGGTGGGGACTCCTGCTTTGTCTCTTTAGATTCTGGGAGATTTCTACAGGTCTATCTTTTAGATTACTAACTTTACCCTCAGCCATATCTATCTTACTTCTCATCTATTTTTATTTTATTTCAATGAGGCCACTCACTGAAATTCTCAAATGCCATCATGTTTCTCATTTCCAAGAATGATTCCTTCTTTCCTCCAACAGCTTACACTTATCCATACAACAGTCTCTCAAATCCTCCCAAAGGTACAAAGTAGGGTGAAAAGAAGTTTTCTTCTCTTCCCTGAATTAATTTCTGCTTATCTCAGAGGAAAGTATTCAGTTTATCCACTTGGATCATTCCCTTTTGTGATGTTTCTCCTAACGTCTTTAGATCCTTCCAATGTTGTTTCTCATGTACAAATAATGGATCAAGTTGGTTAATATCCATGAGACACATGGGTTCCCCTTACAACTTTATATGGTCTCCTCCAGTCAGCTGCTTCTTGGAACGTTGGCACAAGCCACAGACTCTGCACACCCAGGTAGGGCACACCTACCAGCACACCTACTGGGTACAAGAGCAGAGAGCCAACAGACAGGCCAATGAGGCCCCGAAATGCCAATGCAGAGAGGGTTAAACAAACCAGAGGTTCATATTTCTTGAGTAGAAGGAAGTCTGAGGCTAAGCACACCACTTCTGCTCAGTTTTGAAAGAGAGAGATGCATTTTGTTTTAGCCACTGTCATTTGGACCTTTGTTTGCCTATGTCTTCAACAATGATAGTCCCAACAGCCACCCTGAGATGTCTTCCTAGATCTCACCCCCCCAAATAAAAATTCCTTTACTGGTTATGACAGGCAGAACAATGACCCCCTGAAGATGTCCACATTTTAATCCCTGGAACCTGTAAGTGTGTTTCCTTACTTGGCAAAAGGAGCTTTGCGGATGGGATTAAGTTAAAGATTTTGAGATTGGAAAATGACCCTGGATTATTCGGGTGGGCCTGATAGACAAACAAGCATCCTCATATGAGAGGCAGGAATGTCAGAGTCAGGGATGTGGTAACAGAAGCAGAGGTCAGAGGGAGATCTGAAGATTCTGCTGGTTTTTAAAGATAAAGGAAGGAGCCACAAGCCAAGGAATGCAGGGGCCTTGAGAAGCTGGACAGAGCAAAGAAACAGATGTTTCCTCCAGAGACTCTTGAAGGCACTTGGGCCTTTCTGACACCTTGACTTTGGGATTTCTGAACGCTAGAACTCAAGCTGCTACATTTGTGCTGAGTTAAGTCATTAAGCTTGTGTTAATTGATTACAGCGATGATAGGAAACAGATGCACTAGCTCGAAATGTTGATCACAAGGAAATATGGGTTTGTAGTGTTTGTCAGTGTTTCATGCAACACTCATGCTGCAAGGGAGAAATATTTGCATCATTCTTCTAATCCTCTGCCACAGAACTACTCCTATCACTCCCATTTTACAGATGAGGAAATTGGGGCCCAGAGAGATTATGTCAGTTGTCCAAGAATATACACCTCGTAAGTGACAGTGAAACTGGGATCTGTTCCTACATATGGCTCTCTGCCTCCGTCTTCAAAAACTTAGAAGGGTCAGAAGGGAACAGTATTGGGTGAAGCCCATGTCCTGAAAAGTAATGCCTTATTTTTTCCAAGTTGTCAGGATGTACTTCCAGTCCCTTAAACCTCCCTTTTCTAGTTAAACAATAATCTTTGTTCTGCTACAGTTCGGTGGCTCTGAGACCCCTCATTTGTGGCTGCCCATAAGCACCCCACAGGTCTCCTCCCTCTGGGAAGACAGCACCCCCAAGACAACAGGAACATGAGTCAGCGGTGCCCCGGGGGTGGGGCTGGGGTGAGAGGACTCCCTCGCCAGTCTCAGGAAGCCATGGGAGGGGGCTGCCTCTAAATCTGAGAGGCTCTCCAACCTACCCCAACACACCCTGGGGACCCTTTGGGCAATTCTCCATCAAGGCTTCTTACAAAGGAGTGAGAGGTAGTTCTGATACTCTGACACAGTGTGTGTGGGTTGGTGGAGGGTTGGACAATTAGAATGCGTCAGATCGGAGGCCTCTGTGGCCTCCTGCTGGCCCGGGTACCCAGAGGTTCTCACTGATGACAGACGAAGCGTATCTTGGTCCATGCTTACCCTCGTACCCTCATGTTTAAAAAGACCTGCCTTATAGGACCACTTGAGGATTCAACATAGAGAAAGGGCAGAGCACAGTCTTGGATAGACAATTTACAGTAGATTACTGAGTGTTTAATTATTACTCTCATATAGTGATTCTCTTAAACAAAGTTGCTTAATTTCTAGCCCCATCCTCCCAGGCCAGGTTTCCAGACCTCAGGCCCAGGCTGTGAACAAGTGGTCCCACAAATTGTGCCCAGCCCACCACTGTAAACAAGTGGTCCCACAAATTGTGCATTTGGCAGACGAGGTGTCAGCCCACGCAATTATTTTAACCCTTGAGATAGTTGCCAAAGGAATTAGTTAGGGTACAGGGCCAGCTGAGGACCTGAGGCTACAAACAAGAGCAGCCTAAAGAAGAGGGATTTGTTTCTCTCTCTCAGAAGGGTTCAAGGATAAACAGGTGGATATGGAAGGTCCTTGGGGCCACGGACCAGGCTCCCTCCCTCCTGCCCTGTCACCTTTGCTTCCAGAGGCCCACAGTGGTTCACCACCAGGCCATCTGGGCCCGCGTTCAGCCTGTAGCTGAAGGTAGGAGAGGCATATCTATCTTTTGACAACGTGGCCTGGCAGTTGCCCACATCACCCCTGCTCAGCCTGTCGGCCTGAGCTTGGTCATTCGGTCTCACACAGATGCTGGAGGTGTAGCTATAAACCAGATGTACTAGTATCAAGGAGAAAATCAATCCTGGGGGGCAAAGAGCCTCTCTGATACGCTGAACTGTGAAAGGAAGGCAGGTTGAGATTCTGGTACATATTAATTATCAATAGACCTAACTCGCCGAGCACTTCTACGTGCTTTCCCCGCATCAGCCACTTGAGGGAGGTGCGTCGGAGATGGAACTGGCATCCAAGCTCACCCCCAAGTGAGGGCAAAGCCCCACTCCTTCCCCACCCCACTGCCGTGCGCTGGAGGCTGTCCTAGGGGAAGAAGCTTCGAACAGCCCAAGGAGTCAGTCCCTGAAGTCCCTGCCCATCGTTCCTCTCCTCCCGATCACAGAGGGTCCACCAGGCTCGCGGCTTCCCTCCGGAGCACGCCTCCCCCCACCTGGTCCTCAGACCCACGGCCACAGAACGTGCCTCAGGGTACTGTCGCCACCGCTCCCCACTCAGTCCCAGGAATGGCCACCTGCCACCCCTCACCCTGGCTTCCTACCCTTGCCAGCCCTAGAAACCAAGAAACTTTTGGAGGAACTGAGCTGTGATGGCGTGGCTGTCCCTTCGGGAGAGTGCGGGGCCACCCGGTGGTGGGGTGCCCCACGGCTGGGCTCCTGGCTGCTGCAACAGGAAAGCCAGCAACACGCGCCTCACCTCCCAGCGGGTCGTAAATACTGCTCCTGGAGATTAGCGGGGCTCCCGTCTGGGCCCCTCGCGGGCGCGAGGCAGGGCTGAGTCACGGCCCCCGGCCCTTTCTAAATTGGACTGAAAATGAAAAAATAAATAAGAGAGGGAAAGGGCCTGATTGTTCTTTAAGAGCAGAAGAAGGAGCTTTCTTTGTGCGCTCGGGTCTCCAGAAGGACCCGGGGGAGTGAACTCCGAGCAGCTGCTGCCTTCCCAGCCCCACCGAACTTCACCTTCTAGGTGAAGCCAGGAGCCAAAGAAAATATTGTGATAAAGTCTAAGTTACGGCTGATGCCTACCAGGGCCACTTGATTAACTGAACTGAAGGCAAACAAAGCTCCCAGCTCCTTCCTCTCTGCAAATCTCAGAGCCAGACCCTCCCTCTCCAAACCCGGCTGTGCCCCGTTCCCTGCCTCTCTGGTTTCTCTCTACAGGGTACACGGGACTCGCTACAGAACCTTTGGGTCCCAGGGCGCACGGAAAATGCAAGGTCCTTGTTCAAAACCCAGAAGGATTGAAAAAGGGCTGCTAAAGGAGGCTAAAGGTCCTAACGGACAACTTTTTCCCTTTCTTCCCCTGATCTCTCTCCTGGCTGGTGGTGGTGTTTTTCATTTGCTACGTGATGTTTTCCTAAGTGGAGAACACTTTGCCGTTTTAAAGGAGGAGCATGCGTTTGTCTGTGCCATCCTTACACCGCACAACCCTGATTTGGCAAAATACGAGTCTAAGGGTGTCTAACCCACATGCCGAATCACCGAAGGTGCAGGGCTTGTGGTCAGTCTCGTACAAGCCACGTCCTCCACCCTCACCACAGTGGAAATGCCGCACAGGGCTGACTCTTTGCATTCGCTTTGTGACCCGCAAACCTCCGACCAACACCCTTCGCCTCCTACTTGCCAGTAGGTAAGGAAGGGAAAGAGATCAAACGCTATTATGCGAGTGGCTGATGCCTCAGGGAGCGACCTGCTTGCCAAAGGGTTCCTTGGATGTATCTGTTTTACCTCACGTTCGCCTCCTTTCTGCATGTAACGCTGGTTCTGGTTGTGGAAGGATGCCTGGCCTCTCAGGGCTGTGGGCGCCCCAGTTACAACCCCATTGTGGGCATAGCGCTCTGACCTTGGACTTGCAAGGAGCCCTCCTGGGTCCCCACGCATGGTGGCATCCTGGAACTCCGAACACGTAGGGAGCAGTGAATGCTCCGGGAAAAGGGGGCCCAGGAGCGGCGGGCATGCTTATCCTGAGCACGTCCCCTACCCACCGCACTCACTCCACCACCGGAACACAAGTTCCAAGATGAAGCACACATTTGAGGGCAGTGAAAGCGCCAAGTGTAAGGCCTTTCTGGGCAGGAGGACCTGTGCAACGGCACAAGGTGCCTGGTGATGAAGCAGGCGGGTCCCAATACCATGTTTACTTTTCTTACTTATGACATGGAAGGTCTGTCCTGAAAGGATCAGCTTCGCCAACTGTTTTAATTACATTGACGTTGGCCCCATAGGTTTGGGAAAATCGGGATGTCCAAGGCATTGCGATGAGAGGAGATTTGAAGCCCTGAGCTCCCACGTAAGAACTCTGCCCCGCTAGAGGCACCGTGCTGGGGGTACCATGAAAAGAGATCACCCAGAGATAGAGAGCCACCCAAGGAGCTCTAGATGTTTGAGCTGACAGCCGTACCTGCATCAGCAACTGTTAGCGACCAAGGACGCCAGCTTTCCTGCAAACCGCCCTGCGTGGTGTCAGCCTCTCTGGGACAGACGCCAGGTAGAAACAAGCTACCCCACCGAGCCCTATCCAGGTTGCAGATTTATGAGATGTATAAATAAGTGGCTCCTTTCCAGCTGCCAAAGGTTAAGTAAGTAACATGTTCAAGGTCACCAGTTCGCTAAGTGGCAGGATTCCACCTCTGTTGGACTCCAGAGCACCCCCCCTGCCCCCGCACCCCCCTTGCCCTTCGCAGTGTGAAGACGAAACCAGGTGACCTGTGAAAAGGGCTTAGCCCCGGGCCTGGTTTGTGACGTGCTCAATGAGTAGGATCCTCAGGATTGTGCCCATTGTCACTGTTATCATTGCTAACACCACCTAACAACTTGGAGTGTGGAGTTTCCATTCTAGCTCCCCTCCTCTCTCTCCAGTTTGAAGGGAGCTGAGACGCTTGCTGGGCGCTTAGCTGGAGGCCGGTGCCGTGAAAGGAAAGAAATATGTAGGTCTCTGCCCCCAATTTCTGACTCAGAACTCCGAAAGCCTTTATAATTGGGGCTCCTGGCGGGGGGGCATCTTTTGTCCTACTATTTGGTCTTTAACCCTGGTTCCTAACGGAGATCCCAAATCGCTTCGGATTTTCTGGATGACGGGAGCATCTTTTGCTCTGAAGAGGTGACTGCGCGGCTCCTGGATGGGGCTGGTCACGGGAAAGAACATGCCATGGTCTGAAGCTTGGACCTTTCCGCCCCATATCCATCCCTTGGAGAAAGGAGAGGGGCTAGAAAATGAATTAATTGATTGCACCTCCATGAGGAAGCCTCTATAAAAATCCCCAAAGCATGAGATTCTGAGAGCATGAGTCGGTGAGCACATCCCCGTGCCAGGAGGATGGAACACCCCAACACCTTGGGGACCGAAGCCCCCACACTCAGGATCCCTCTGGACCCACTGTGTGTATCTCTTTATGTGGCTGTTCATTCGTATCCTTTAAAATATCCTCTGTAATAAATCAGCAGCAGGAACGTGACCTTTTTCCCCAGTACTCTGAGTCGCTCTATTACATACAGGATCAAACCTGAGCAGTGGGTTGTAGGAACCCCCATTTGTAGTCAGTCAAGTCAAAAATCACCCATGCGATGGGCATTGAAAGGGGAGAGTCTCCTGAGGCGGGGCTGTGGGGTCTGCGCTACCTCTGATTAGTGCCAGAGCTGAACTGAATTGTAGGACACGCAGCTGGTGTCAAGAGTTCCCGGATGTGGGGAAACCCACACGTCTAGCGTCACA
The DNA here is from genome assembly GCA_004026585.1 of Noctilio leporinus. NCBI lineage: Eukaryota > Metazoa > Chordata > Mammalia > Chiroptera > Noctilionidae > Noctilio > Noctilio leporinus. The sequence goes on from PVIW01004290.1 coordinate 29,170, forward strand.
GGTGGGCGTGTAAGTCATGTATAAGAGAAGAAGCGGGGAACGGAGCTTTTTCCTGTTCAATCTGGCACGTGGGCCATTCCTGCCTCCCCTCCGCACACCAAGATTTATTCTCATGTGTGGAGCCAGTGTCCGCAGGGTACCTCACACCCAGAACCGGCTGAGACCCATACTCGACCCGATGCGCCGGTATCACCCCAGGGTCCTCCCTAGGGAGCGGACCTCTCCCAGCAAGCTCAGCTCCCACGACAAGAGGCCTCGTGACATTTGGACAAAAGCAGCTGAGATCGCCAAGTGGACTTTCTCAGGACAGAAACGCCCCGGGGCTCACGGAGGTGGGAAGCCATCAGGCACCCTGGAGCCTCATGACTCATTGCTTTCCCAAGGTCAAGCCTGCTTTTGAATGTCAACTGTCTAAGGCTCCAGCAGCGATGCCTTTGATCTACCAAGTCTGCAAGCCCAGCGCCTCCCTCCAAGACCTGGCCTTTATCTGAATTTCCCCCGAGTGCGCCCGATGCTTTCATAAGTCATCTTGGGATGTTTGGTTTTAAACTCTGGAGATGTCCGACTGCATCCCTTCCCCACCCAGCGATGCCCTTGGGGCCGCGGGTTAGTCACAGGCACCGGGAGTGACATTATCCCAGGGTTGGCAGCAAAGTGGGCGTCCGGTTGGGAGGCTCCTTCCTGGCTCCATCGAGTGCGGTGTGAGTCAGACAGGGACGTGCACAGATACACCCTGTGTGTCTCTGAAGCACTGACCCCCCCCCCCCCCCCCCCAAAGAACAGCGCTTCGGGGAAGGGCCTAGAGCTGGGTGGGAGGCTGGGCTCCGGACCCTCGAGTTAAGCGATGTGTCAATCATCAAGCCACCCAGCCCCCAGCAGGCCAGTGGCCGCCTATGCGCTCAGGCATTTCCCCAGCAGCTGGGACAAAGGTGTCTGACAAAGCGTGTGTCCTCCAGGTCACCTGCCCTGGAATCACATGGGGATCTTGTAAAAAAAAATTGGATTTCGAAGCCCTAACCGATACCTAGGGAATCCGCATCTCAAGATAAGGCATTGTCGCAAGAGACTCAGGTGAGTGGTCAGCACAGCCGAGCTCCCGTCCTGCCCCTTTGGGGCGCTGGAGGGAACACAAAAGCCCCCAGCCCCTGGCCTGCGGTGGGCCCCCGCGGCCTGACCCCCGGGGATCCGTACAAAGCAGGAAAACAAAAGATGAAGTGAAGTGAAAACAGAGAAGCCTCCACCCTTGTACAGATCACAGGGCTTACGTGCATCTTGGTGTTGAGGAACCGGCTGACAAAAAAGCAAACAAAGGACAAGAAAATTCCAGCAGGGAGATGAGACAGGGTGGCGGGACCCAGGGGCTATTTTAGACAGTGGGGGAGGAAAGCCCTCCTGGGGGTGTGAGGCACCGAATGTCAGGGAAGACGGTCACCTCATCTGACCTTCCTGGAACTTCTGCACAGGATTTATCGGGGTCCCTGCCCTCCTGCCTCTCACGTAAACCTCCTCCTCACCACAGTCCCCACCAGCGATGGGGCCTTCTGGGGTTCCGAAGGAGGAGACCTTCCCTGCTGCTGGTGGCTCCCGAAGATCCTGGGCCAATATCTGCCTCTGTCCTCACATGTCCCTCTCCTCCCTGGGTCTCTGGGTCCACCCACCCCCCCACCCTATTTTCTTATAAAGACAAAATCTGTCATTGGATTCCAGGCACACCTGAAATCCAGGGTAACCTCACCTTGAGATCTTGAACTTGATTACATCTGTAAAGACCCCTTTTCCAAGGTGGGTTACCGCCACTGGTTCCACGGACTTAGGCGTGTCTTCCAGGGGCCGCTATCCAACCCAAGGTCCAGTTGCTCAGGGCAGAAGCTTTGGAGCCACCCTGATAGCGATTGTCCCTCTTATAGTCCACCCTCAACCCATGAGCAAATCCTACTGGCCTCGGCTTCAAAATACACCCTAAATATCTCCCTCCTCCACCACCTCTTTGGTCCCATGCTGTCCCCTCTCACGTGGACTAGAGGTCCTCTCCTCTGGGCTCTCTGCTTCCTCCCGGGTACCCACAGCACACTCTCAACACAACAGCGAGGCACCATTGAGACCAAACCCATCCTGACCCTACTCTGCTCAAAACTTTTCAGTAGCTTCTCGCCTCACCAGGAGCAGGTCGAAGGTCCAGATGCCGCCCCATAAGGCCCAGCGCGGCCAGTGCACCCCTGTCCCACCATAATGGCTCAGCCTTGTCCCTGGTCCTGCTCCAGCCATGCTGACCTCTTGCTGCCCCTGAAAACAGCGGAGGAGCTTCTGCTCCAGGCCTTGTCTCTTGTTCCCTCTGCCAGCATCGCTCTTTCTGGAAGCTCCGCAAGAACTCCTCCTCCCACCTCCTTCAAGTCTTTGCTAAGATAGCTTCTTCTCCAGGGGACCAAAACAACCTCAAACTCTAGACCAGGAACGTCAAGCCCTGGTGGAACGGCACCCCCTTCTCTACGGGGCAGCCTCACCTTTTGGGTTGGCGCAGAACAGTATCCGCACCATCACGTTTGGTTTCGGCTTCTTGCTTTGCAACGTTGGAATCAGCTGCAGGACGGGATGCCGAAGTTATGAACCTTGGCGTGAAAATCCCAACGTAGACCCCCGACTGCCTCTTACTCAGTTCCACCCTACAGCCTTGGGTGCCAGGTGTCGTACTAACACTTTACGGGGCTCAGCTCATTCAAACCTCCGGAAGCCTCAGAGCTAACTACAAACATGCAGACGTGCAGACATGAAGACATGCAGACATGCAGAGACAAACCAGAGTGGTCAGGGGACCTGCCCAAAGCCGTGGACCTGCCACGTGGCAGAGCTGGGTTTTCAGCCCACACCTTTGACCTCAGAGTACACGCTCTTGATTGTTAACACATGTCTCGTCTGTTCCCTTTAAGCTGGAGTCTCTCAGCCTCAATGGTATGAAGATGTCATGCTTTGCTGTGAGGGCCTGTGCTCTAGACCATACGATGTCTAGTGCCATCCCTGGCTTCTACCCACTCAATGCCAGGAACATGCGGCACCCCAGCTGTGCCAGATGCTGTCAGGTTTCCCTCAAGGGGGAGGTCAGCATGCTGCAGAGTCACCCCTGGCTCAGAACTCCTGCTTCAACCGAAGCTTTCTCCTCTGGACTCCGTGCCCTTGTGGGAATCTACTTCCTACTCTTTGTCAAGAAGAGCTGGTCAACTCCTTTACCTACCCCTGCCCACCATGGCCTCTGCACTGGGCTCGTGCTGGAGGGGACCCCACTTTCTTGGAGCCCCCTCGCCCTGTAGGCAACCTCTAGTATTCTAGAAAGAGCTGATGGGGAGCTGAGAATAAGTTGAGGGAAAGAAGGCAAAGCAAATGGCAGAAGAGCCGATGGGTCTGGTAGTCATGCCACCTTGAGGGAGGCACAGAAACCCACTGCGGAGACTTGAAGGCTTTTCTAATAGTGCAGTTGGCGAGCAGATTGTGAATGAGGGGGACAGTCCCAGCTACATATCACGGGGCCTAAGCTACCCCTGGGCCAGAGGTTAGAGATGCACTCCTGAGAATACAAATCGCCTCTTTGGTTTTGCTGAGCCAGATTTACCTAAACCCAGTAAGTCACTTCTGTCCTCAGATCACAGCCTCTCTGGAAGAAGGGAGTCTGTCCCAAGGAATGAAGACTCAATGAATAATGGAAAAAGCACCAGGGGACTCCTTGGTACCTGGCACTGTACTGGGTAGGCAGGACTCCAGTTCTTCTAGGCTGATCTAGTCACACTACATCACTGCTGATTGTCAATCAGTGTCCAAAGACTACATTTCTCAGTATCCCTTGCAGCTAGACATGATCATGTGACTATGAAATGCCCTGGGAGATATAAAAGAAACTTTGGTAGATTATTACTTCTCTTCTGTAAAAGAGAAGGTGTCAGGGCCCCTTCGCTCCTCAATTTCATCTGGCTGCCAGCCTAGAAGGTGAATGTGATGGCTGGAGCTGCTGCAGCCACTTTGACTCATGAGACAACCTTGGGGATGGAGGGATGGAGGGCGCATGCTGAGGATGGTAGAACATAAAGATAGCCATCTGGATCTCTAATAGTAGCTTTATAAAACAAAAACAAACTTTGATCTTTTTTAAGGCATAACATTTTTGTTACATTTAGTGAAACCTAACCCTATTAAATATAACCACTTATAACTGGAAATCTGGAGTGGGAATCTTTCTCTGAAATCTTTACAAATGTAGCCTCAAGCATTTGAGATGTTTAGACTTCCCCAAAAGTCAAAACTCTCTTTTAATAGCATAGCTTCAGACAGGGTGCAACCAAGAAGTAAGCCTGCGTAGACAACACTCGTGACAGCAACTGTGAATGACAGAGAAGCTGTTTTGTTGGCTGGGGTGAGGGTAGGAAGGAGGGGATCACAGAAGGTGGGGATGGACCAGACGTATTCCACGGGTGACGATCAACCTGTGTTTATGCGATTAGCAGAATTAGATGTGGGTAAGTGGCCACAGCTGGAGTTTATAAATAGTCTTTTTGAGCATTTGCACATTTTTTCTGGTTTGATTTTTTTTTTAATCATTAAAAACAGCTCCATTGCCAATTGTCATCTGCACTAGGGCCTTGGGAGGCACGCTCGGGTCATGTCAGGCTGGATATAACTGGCTTTGAAGTTTGTATATGTGAAGTGCCTCTGAGGATTGCAAGTCAACACGAGTCTGGCGGGGTAAGACAGAGAGAATCCCTTCACCCATGTGGGTTCTCAGCCTTAACTACAAAAACATCAAGCAGTCATGGAATGTAGTCTTTGCTGAATGAATCTCTAAATAGGTTCAAATAAGGTAGCCCTTCTTTCCACCATCTAGAAAGAGTAAAGTCACCTTAAGATGCAATGGCTGGGAACCAGATAGGCCTATGGGCCAGTTGGTAGAGACCCAGATATCAGGGTTAGGTGAGTTGCCTTCAAGTCCCTGCTTTATCACATAATATCCATGTCACCCTAGCCAAGTCACTTCACCTCTCTGTGCCTCAGTGTCCTCATCTGCAAAATGGGGACAACAATAGTATCTAGGTAATGCTGATAAAGTGCTTAGAACAATGTTTGGGTCATGGAAGACGTACAATACTAAACAATGTATGAACTGCTATTCCTCCTAGTGGTACCATTATCATATCATGGGTTCTATCGGAAGTCAGTCCACCTTAAAGAGTTTTCCATCGCCTGTTTAGTTTGTATGTTTTTATCATATTTATTCCATTACAGCTGAACTGGAAGAAAGTTCAGAGAGCCATCTTTACCTCCTGTTATTTTAAAGCAGGTAACAGTGGAAGATGTTTAAAAACATCTAAAAATGTATATAATTTTTAAAAAACAACTCAATGCAATAGTTGCAGGCATATCCAAGTCTCTCAGTTAAAAACAATAGGTTATGTACTGTATAATCAGGTTCCATCTTGGATATGCTTTATCTTAAAACTGATTTCATGGTTTTACACCCAAATGTAGGTGAGTTGAATGTGGAGAAAGAGGATCTCAGGGGTCTTTTGCTCAATTGTAAGGTCAAAGGGTCTTGCCAGAGGAGCAGTGCAGCTTGGGGAGTGCCTCTGGTTGATATCTAGGAAGCAGTTTGCACTGGGAGATCGCTGGGCCCAGCTGGGCACTACCCTTCTGGAACCTTCTGTGTTCGGGAGGAAGGCCCCTTGCACAAGAGCGCACCTTGCAGACGTCTGCACACCGAAACCAGAAAGTCAGCCAACAGCATCCACCCAACCTGGGGGTAAGTCGGACAGAGTCGGGAGACTTCAGGCCTTAGGCTTCATGCTCAAAGAGAAGGTATATGGGGGATCTGTTGTTTAAACTATGACCTTTTATGACAGGATCCTGATTTTCTTTTAGGGTGATACCCCTCCACTATTTCCCATCTCGTGTGTTTGGGTGGAGTTGCCCTTTTTCCGGAAAAGAGGGCAAGTGCAAGACTCAGGTTTTGCCGATCAAAACCTCACAGCCCCATTGGCTACGGGGATTGGGTGAGGGATAAACACGTGACCCAAGATGGGCCAATCAGAGTTGGCCTCAGGGTTTTCGAAGGCGCACTGGGGAAATAGTTGCTGGCTTCCAGCAGAAGCTCCGGAGTGGTTGGCGCGGGTGGGGCCCGGAGGTGCGGCCCGTGCTTAGGAAGCACTTGCCTGAGAATAAAGCCAGGGTACAGGGTACGAGACAGAGCGTGAGATCAAGTCAGAGAGATTCCTGGAAACATGGTACCCCCGATTCCTGCCATCTGCCAACTTTTCTGCACAGGAGCTGGTTTGGCTTACCTCCATTTCAACTGATTCCTCTTACTTGTGACTCACCCAGGTGGACACCTGAGACCCATGGCCATAGTTCCCCCTTGGGAACTGGCCGCAGAAAGGAAGAAGTTGGCAGCAGAAGGAAAGAAACTCTAACTAGAGATCTAAAGCCAACAGGGACCTGTGTAACCTACCAGGGTGCCTGGCCGTGAAAAATGCTCACCAGCCGGTGCATCCCGATGACCCTGACGAGCCATCTGCAGACACAGGGCTGTATTTGTGTCCTCCCAGGTGGTACGGGTTGCTCTCAACCACATGCGTTTTCTGTCCAACTCCCTTTTTTGTCACCATCCTTCTCATACCTCTGGAAGGCCCATTATACTGTGCTCAGCACTTGTAACCGACCATGGCTGGCGAAGGTGAAGGGCAAAGATACACCAGGGGTCAGCAAGCAATGTTGACTCATGGTCGGGGGCCAAGGGGAATGAATGAATGAGTGAATGATTGAATGCATATCATTAACATTTGTAGAGCACTCACTCTGGGCCAGGTATGTACCAGGTGTTCTATGTATATTCTCTTGTTTGATCCCCATATCAAAAGATTTGATCTTACGATAACCCTCCTTTTATAGATGAAAAAACTGAGGCACAGAAAGACGACCTTGTCCAAGGGCATGTAGTTCACCAACAGTAGAGCAGAGTCCTCTTAGGCACTGTGGAATTATTAAAAACCCACTGAGCTCTACTCCATGCCAAACACTGTGCCAGGTACAAGGGAAATAATTACGTGTGAAAACACACAGGTCTTATTCTCGCATTTTCTCACCCTCTAAAATTATCTTCAGAAACACACTTATTTGCATGACGGTTTCTTATCTGTCTCCCCCCCCACAAATGTCAGTTTCATGAGGGGAGGAACCTGGCTGGTCTCATTCAGTCTTAATCATCAAGCTGATCAGAACCTGGCGTACAGTAGGCTCTCAGAGTGTGATCAATAAAAAGGAAATCTAGTGCTTTGGCTGGTGTGGCTCAGCGGATTGAGCACCAGCTTGTGAACTGAAAGGTTGCCAATTCGATTCCCAATCAGGGCACTTGCCTGGGTTGTGGGCCAGGTTCCCTGATTGCGGGGCGTGTGAAAGGCAACCCATTAACGTTCCTCTTACACATCAGTGTTTCACTCCCTTTTTTCTTTTACTTCTCTCCCTTTCTTTATCCATCCCCTCTCCTCTCTCTGAAAATAAATAAATAAAATTGTGTGTGTGTTTAAAGGAAACCTAGAGCAGACTTTCTCAATCTCAGCACTGTTCACACTGAGGGCAGGGTCATTCTTTGATGTGGGACCATGCTGTGCTGCATCTGCGGTGTTCAGCAGCGTCTCTGGTCTCCAACAACTAGATGCCAGGAGTACCTCCTGCACTCTGCCCGCCCCCACCCCGCAGTGTGACGGCCAAAACTGCCTCTGGACATTGCCAAATATTGCTCGGGGTGGGAGTAGGGGTGAAGGGGGGACAAAAGTATCACCCTAAAGTGTGAAAATGACCCCGAGGACAACTTGCTTTCACTCCCTGCGATTCAGAAACTTACGGACACCCCAGAGAATGATGTCACCCGTGTCTGACACACAGGATAGCTGGAGCCTTGGGCAAGATCCCGAAATACGCATGACGTGAGCGGGCACGACCGGGCCTCAAAGCAAAGAGTGACTCCAGCCCGCAAGTATGTCGCTCTCCCCCGGTAGCCCTCGAAACCCTGAAATCTATATATCTGTCGCGGCGAGACAGACATTCAGACCCTGAGTGAGGTCAAGATGCCCGTGGGCCCGGACTGAATCATCCCAAGACGCGTCCGATTTCAGAGGCTCGGCTGGTTTGAGCAGAGGCCACTTCTCGGGAGGGCGGCGCCACTCGCCGATGGCAGCAAAGGCATCGTGTCATTTGCCTTCACCACAACTGGCAACGGGGAGCTCCATCAAGATGGTTCTCATTTCCTGGGAGTGGCTTGTTTCTTCCCAGGGACAGGCCGGGAGAAGACTATTCCGGGAGCAATCATCAGCCCTGGCGCCCCGAGCAGACCCCCCAAACTGCTCCTTCTGCAGTGTTTTAATACATGGCTGGACTAGAAAAAGCATGCATGTAAAAGTCATGTATGTGACATACAAAGTACACCTTACATACACATCACGTGTGTGTGTGTGTGTAAATCTTGTTTCTGACGCTGCTTTCCTGATGACTAAGACTGACCCGGCCACAGTCAGGCCCCAGTCTTTTCTGTCACCTGCCTACCACCATCCACCCGTCACTCAGACCACGACAGAAGGTGCCCTTCGATGCCCCCACTCCCTCTGGTGGCATGTGTCCCCGTGCCTGCCGAACAGCCTGGTCCTGGCCATCTCTGGCCTGTAGGACTGTGTCAGCCTCCTGCTCTGTGACCAAGACCAAATGTGACAGAACACACACATTGGCACCACACCTGGCACTCCGTCCACAGGCAATAAATGTCACCTAGTAAGTTGTCATAATCTGGAGCGAAAGCAGTGAAACCTAACACCTGGGCCGTGGGCTTCTCAAAAAAACGCCCCATTGGCTTTTTTTTTTTTTCTTTTAAACAACAATGTCCTGGATCCCACTTGGTTGGCAGCGGGCCGCGGCGAATTTGGGGCAGCACAGAACACAGCAGCGTGCCTGGGCGTCCTCACCGCAGCCTCTTTCCACAAACTGTGCCTGCTCACCATGGGAGCTGGGGTACCCGCAGAACAGCCAGTCCCGGGCCGGCGGCACAACGCTGCCCCCCAGCACTCTCCCCTCCCCCTGGTGATTCATGCACGTCTGTGGGGACAGGACCGAGCCAGCGCCCGGCTGCCAAGTCGGCCTCTCTGGCCCTTCTTCCCCCTTATAATGGCGGGTCATTAATGGCCTGTGTTCAATCCAGGGCCTGAAATAGACTCACTTAGCTCCTGCCACAAGGGTTCAACAGATCCCAACTCAAACAAAGAACATAAGGAAGTATAATGATCCCTCAGGAAAACAGACAGAGCCCCCTTCCTCCCTCCCAACTCACATTCCAGCTGGTTATGCAGACCACTGAGGACCTCAGTCTGGGGCTTGAATCCTGGCCCTGCCGCATCCCAGTTGTGTGGCCTCAAGTGAGTCATGTAACCTCCATGGGCCTCAGTTTCCTCATCTGGAAAATGGGGATAATCACAGTGTCTACCCCATTTGGTAAGGATGATAGAAGGCAATGCATGGGAAGGGCCATGCCGGACACTGAGACACGTCCAGGACCTTGAGCCACCAGGGTCATCATCTCAGGACAGAGCTTTCTGTGACTAACAGCTGGGCCCTTATCATCTCTCTGACCTCATCTGCTACCATCTTCCCCCTTCACCTGGTCCTGCCACATGGGCTTTTTTGCGGAGCTTTTAACAGAAGCTATTGCCTCAGGGCCTTTGCACCTGCTGAGCTCTCAGCCTGGAAGACTCTCCCACACTGTTCACTCCCTCATCTCCTTTCTGTCTTTAATTACAGTCACCTTCTTCATGAGGCCATCCCTGACCTTATTTAAAACCACAATGTCCTCCACCTTCTCAGCCCCTCCTCTGCGTCCATTTTCTCTATAGCACTTACCTTTCCTCTGGCGTTATTTTGGGCACTGTATCTCCCCACATACTAGTTATCTTTTATAGCATAACAGATCGTTCCAAAATGTAATGGCTGAAGCCAACCAACACTGGTTACCTCATGGTTTCTGCGGGTCAGGAATTTGGGGGCAGCATCGTGGGTGGTTCTGGTTCAGTCTCCGGTGAGGTGGCCATCAGCTCTCTGCTAGGGCTGCATCATCTGAAGGCTTGACCAGGGCTGGGGTTCTGTTTACAGGGTGGCTCCCTCACATGACTATTGACAGGAGGCCTCAACTCCTCACTACGCAGACCTTGTCATGTGTGTGTGTGTGTGTGTGTGTGTGTGAGTGTGTGTGTGCACATAACACATAAGTCATCCCTATTCGGTATGAAAGGGGACCACATAGGGTGTGAATACCAGGAGTTGATGGTCCTCAGGACCATCCCAGAGACTGCCTCCCAGGATGTACTATAAATACCATGAAAGCAGGACCATCCCTGTTTTATTCACTGCTTGTCTGCAGTTTCTAGAACTACGATTGGCCCATAATCAATCCTTAATCCATTTTGCGGGCTCAGTGACTGAGTGAAGGACCAGGACCAAGTGGAACTTGGGAACAGGCAAGCCTTTCTGAGGACAGGAAAAGCAAGACTTTTCCAACAAGGTTTTCTCCTGGGCAGCCTGGGAAGGGCTTTGATCATTTGCTGCAACTTCAGAATAATGGGGACATTAAAAAAAAAAAAAAAATAGCAACAGCTTCCGACCACAAAGCCACTTTCTTATAGCACTTCCAGAAGATCCCCAAAAGCAGGAGAGAGATGAGGCTGCATTGCCAAGAGCCCTAAGTTAGATCTAGGGAGATCGGTGTCTAGTCCTAAATCAACCACTATAGAGATCAACCACTGAAGTGTAGTCTGCTGTATTGAAACGGGAGTGAGCATCCCCATGCCTCCTGGTACCCAGATGTACAGCCCATTGATTCATTCCTGTGAGCAAGGCTCAGGTGGACTGATGCCTTCTGAAAACAGCACCCCCTGATACAACTCATTGCGATGTGCCTCCAAGAATTGCTGTTTTGTTTATTGAGCATCTGCTGTGTGCAGTCACTGCGCTAAATCTTGTGAATATCATCTATATGCATTAGGTATTTTAAATCCCCATTTTACGAGTGAAGCAGTGTGTGGTATCAGAGAGGTTCAGTAACTTGGCCTAGGTCACCCAGCTAGTAACGCGAATCTACGTTTTCTTTCCTACTGCACCAGGACTTTTTCGTACGCGTGTTTGAAATGTCCCCAACTAAACAGACAGTGGGGCGTCACCTTTCTAACAAAAGCGGGAATCCATTCACTGATAGCCACTTGCTTTTCACTGTAATAATTGTGGTGGGTTTGGGTTGTGTCAACGCAGCTAACTGGGGATTCCCAGAATTCCTCCCCCTCTCAGCTTCCGGTGAGCAGGGGCCACAGCAGTTTAGGCAAGACTCAGACGGTCCGAGTGCAGAAGCAGGTGTACCGTCTTTATGTGAGCAGGTGGGGTGGTCGCCAAGGCTCCCGGCGCCCATGGAAGGGAGCCTCCTCTTGCAGGGACTGCGAGGCCTGGGCAGGCACTTGTTGAGTTCTGTGGTGAAGGGCCACCTTCTGCAGGTCACTTGTGGGCATTGGAGGCGGGTGGTCTGTGGTCTGGCTTCATAGGTTGTGGCCTTGCCCTGTGGCTCCAGATTCGATGTCTCGTCTTCTCCCACCTCCGTCCATCCTTCTTCCTTCAGCAGCCGCCTGCTGACCTGGGGCTCCAGAAGGAGGCTCACGGGCTGTTTGGTGAACCAGCACCCATGTGTGCGTAAGGCCAAACCCCTAAGGTAAATCCTTCTACGATAAATAAAAGCGAATCCCAATGTTTATGTACTTTAAAATATAATAACCCAAGCCTATGTTCACAGCTTCGCTGTTTTCAGGTACCTATATCCACGACCTGTGAGCATATAATACCTACATGAGCTACGCATCGTGCCTGGAGTCTTTAAGAAATACACTCAAGATGACTGGTGGGCCTGTCTGAGGAGCAGAGAGGGTGGGGTGGGAAGGAATCCCTTTGCCATTGACCCAGACTCCTTAATTCTTCCTAATCACCGGGTAGTTTCCCCCCAGACTTGGCCGCTGAGGCCCGGGACGCAGCTGTGGCTTTGGGGACAGGAACACCTCCGACTGTCTAGTGGAAAATCCTGATGCCCGCTGGAGCTGGCACTGCCAGCCTGCGGCTAGACGAGGGGGAAGTGCCCGCGCACTAGGAAGTGGTGTGTTGTGGTGGACAATGTGCTGCGGACACGATTTGAGATTCGTAAACTTTTCCAGCCTCTCAGAGCAGCTTCAATGTTACAACCACAAATAGTGCATTCCTGAGCTCGGACGTGTGTGTGCACGCTGAAGTGACCGAATCGAGTATTACTCACAAACGATCAAAAAACAATAAGCAAATCCATGACTGAGCCTCCATTATCCTAAAGGAGACAATAATAATTAATAACCGCCTCCAGTTATACCAGGAAAGACACAGCAATTAGGAAATCTTTGGAGGAGCTGCTATTGGTTTGAAGGAGGACAGAACAAATTAGCTGGGCCATGGATGAGACATCATTCACCCAAGGAGGGAAGAACAGGAATGTAAATAATCTACTTTATAAAGGTGGAAAGTCTGACTTCAGCTGTTTCTCTCAGGGGTCAGCAAACTACGGCCCATGGCGGCGGCCAGGCTGTTTTTGTAAATAAAGTTTTATTCAAACGCAGCCATGCTCCTTCTTTTCCTTGTCATCTGTGGCTGCTTTTATGACACAAGAGTAGCCTTCCATAGTTGGGATAGAGACATATGCCTGCAAGCCTGAAATATTTATTACGTGGCCCTTCAATGAAATTGGCTAAACTCTGGTTTATTCCAGAATCGCTATGACCTATGCGTATTCAACTACTTCGCTATTATTTTTATGTTTTCAATAATTAAAGAGTCGCATTAGGGAGCCGAACAGCTCCTCTTGAGCCTCTCACATTCTCACTTCTCCCACTATCCCAGAACTGGGGGATTTTTTTGGTCCAAGGGGGTCAGTCCAACTTCCCAACAGAACTAGGTGAGTCTGAACCACGATCCTGTTATTGGTCCTTGCTGCCACCAGGGGTCGCCGTTGAACACAGGCTGTGTGCCTTCATCAGCCATGGATCCTGCACCCCGGGGGGTTGCCGGGGTTTGAAGGGGTCCCGGCTTATCCACCTGTCCTTCCCAGAGCTCTTTCGGCCAGGTGCTCCCAATGTTGATGACTTCCCATGTGGCTCTCCTGTCCTTCCTTCCCAGCCAGCGGGTGTTAGGTGGGAGTTTCGTAGTCCACTCTGATGGGTTTTCCTGGTCTGGAGGAGCTGTGGTCGGATGTTTGAGTACCTTCCTTCCCTTGATAACCTGGCTCCTCCTGCAAAATGAGGGAGTTCTGCCTTCAGGGAACCCTGGCTGAGGTGCTGAAGCGGTGGACCCAGCTGAGCTGCAGATGCTGTGAGACTGTTAAGCGTGTGTTGTTTTACGCCACTAGGTTTTTGGTTGTTTGTTTTACAGCAGTAACGAGTGCACCTGTCTCCGGACCATACAGGCACCCAATGTAGGAAAAGTGGTTAGGGTTTCATAACTTCTACATTTTAAGAGTTCTATGTTTCTCAGGAGAGAGGGGCGTGCAAATAAAAATACACCCCAGAAAAACAGCAGGTGTGACCTAAACAGTTGCGCATTTAGGGCTGCCTGTGAAAACCCAAGGGGAGGAGCAGATGGCTCACTCCTCCTCCTAGGCCCACGTGGTGGTTGGTGTTATGGACTGAATGTCTCTGTGTCCCCAATTCATCTGTAAAAATCCTACCTCCGCTATGATCGTATTAGGAGGCGGGCCTTGGGGTGATTAGGTCGTGAGGGTGGAGCCCCTGTGAATGGGATTAGTGCCCTTAATAAAGGGCCAGAGGAGTCTCTTGACCGGATGTGCTGTGAGGACACAGCAAGAAGACAGCTTTCTATGAACCAGGAAGTGGGTCCTCACTAGACACCAAGTCAGTTGGCACCTTGATCTTGAACTTCCAGCCTCCAGAACTGTAATAAATCAATGTCTGTTGTTTATAAGCCACCCAGTGTCGATGGTATTCTGTTGACATAGCCTAAACAGACTCATACAGTCCCTCTTACAACACAATCTTTTTTAAAGCTAACATTTACTGCCGGTACATTGTGTGCCAAGCTTGAGGCTAGATGTGCTAGCCATATTATCTCATTCGATTCACCCCAGATCTCTTGTAAGGTGGTAACAATGGTTACCTTTGGTTTTCAGATGCGGAAACAGGCTCAGAGAGGCTGTCTGGCTTTCTCAGGCTCACACAGCAGGAAAGGAGTAAGGCTGGGAATTAAGTCTAAGCCATTAGATGCCAGAGTGCTCCCTCTCCCCACTTCTCTCCCGCCACAGAGAGGTTTCATAAAACATCACTTCCCTGGGAAGCAACACAAGGACTCCAGGCTCTTCAGGAAGTCCTGTCTGATTTCCTGAACCCAAAGCGAGTGCAGCATTCTCTGCACCCTGGATACTATGGTCCGGCTCACAGGTCATGATTTACTGTCTGATGTGTACTGCAGTCAACACGCATCCACACATTTGCCCTCTCTTTATGGATCATCTGCTCTGCCAGGCCCTGTTCCAGGCACAAGGACATGGTAGTAAACAAGATGGGCAAGAATACCAGCCTTCACAGAGCTGACATCTTAGTGGGGGACAGAGACAATCAGTAAATAATCAAATATGGCATTGTACCAGGCAATTCAAAGGTTGTGAGGGTAAAAAACAGGGTAAGATAGAGAGAATGAGGCTATGGGGATAGTATTTTAGATAGAGTGATCATGGAGGGTTTCCTTGAGGTGGTGACAACTGGGTAGAAACCTGAGCTATTTCAGGGAGTGGGCACAGCCAGTACAAATGTCCTGTGGTCAGACTATTGGAAGGAAGCCTTGGGTATCTGAGAACCAGTTTGTGTGTGAGTATGTGGATTTTGAGGCTGAAGCTCTGAGAAAGAATGCTAGGCTGGTCTGTTACATAGGGCTTCATGGGAATTTGGATTTTAGTCTCTTTGTGAAGGGAGGTCAGTCCTTATGCAACCTTTGTTTGGGGATGCGTCTCACTACCCTGCTCCCACCTGGCCAGTGGGAGGGACACAGTCAGTCCCCTCAGTGGGACTCAGAACCTGTTCTTTCCCCAAGGACAGGCTCTGTTCTCAGTCCACAGAGCCACCGCACTGTGACAGCAGACTCGGAGGGGGCACCGGGGGTGTTGGAAAAAGTGACTCACTGCTGGCTTTGGCAGGGGACCCTCCCATTGCCATCTCTGCTTTCTGTGCGAATGTGGAAAACCCACACTCCCCAAGGGACCGAGGCCTGTCCCCAGTCCCACAGGCCTCATCTCTCCCTTCCCCGCAAGCTAGACGCCAGGTGGGGCCAGGCACACCCATCACCCTGTGCCCCCTCCCTCCCAGACGACATCCTGACAGCAAAGCTCCAGGCCTTCACAAATACTCCCTCCTCTGCCCAGCCTGGAGCCAGCAGGTCTCCTTGCCACCCCTCTCGGTGGGCCCCCACTGTAGCTCTGCGGTGGCTTCAGGCTCCAGCAGTGTTTATGTTGCTTCTGCAAGTTCGCCGGGCAAAGATCAGTAACCGAATCCACAGCCCAGGAAAGTTGACTTCATTGGGACACAGAAGCCCAGGAAAGGGGACCCTTCTGGGCCCTGGGCAGACCACACGTACCACTAAGGGGAGCTCCACAGGCGGCACCGGTGACATCACTGCGGCGGGTGTTTGAGATGTGACGTGCGGGCAACCCCCAAAGGCCGGACCCAGCGAGTCTGCGGGAGGTTCCCCTCTCTGCCCACCCCAACCCCGGGCACTTCCACTCCTGGCTCCAGGCAAGATGGATGTGGTGGTTGTGGAAATGAATCAGCTGTGAACAGATGTGCCCTAAACAAAGGTTAATTTCCAAATCGATGGATATTTGAGTGGAGGGGGTCTGGGGTTAACAATGTATAAATGTATCAACTACCACTGCTGAAGTGATTTGGCGGAGCCTTCTCTAGCACCCTAGAAAAACATGTCACCAAGGAAACGCCGGAAACATTTCCACACCCCTCCGAGCAAACAGGTTTTCGACTGTGTTTGTTGAACACACATGCGCACACACGGCCAGTTCCTCCGAAACCTTTCTGATAAAATGATAGAGCTTTCCACATGAACACAAAAGCTCAGGCACAAAACTAAGACCCTGAAGCCCTAAGGCCCCTTCCCTGGACACGTTCCTTTCCTGAGACATGATGAATTAGCCGGGAGTCAGAGGCCTTAGTTCGAATCCCGCCTCTTTCATTTTCATTTCCTTCAGGAAAATGGTGATAACAACATTTAGCTTTTCCCGGGTGTTTCCGGGAGGCCTGAAAGATGCAGTAAGTGTGAAGGGATTCAGCACAGTCCAGCGACTCTTGAGAAGTACGCATCATCCCGGAAAATCTCCTCCCTGCTCCCATGTTCTCTAACTCCCAGGGGCTCAGAGCTCATGTGGCAACGTCTGGGCCTGGGAGGAGGGCTGAGCTCCAGAGCCCCAGGCCTCAGTTCAAATTTCCCATCGCTGGCCCGATCTGCTGGAATGAACTCCCCGCTCTGAGCCCCGGTTCCCTCACCTGTCGCAACATGGCGGATCACGTGCCCCCAGCCAGGTGCTGCTGCGACTGTGCCTGAAGGCAAAGCCTGTGACCCTCTTGGCTGCCTACAAAGTGCCATCACTTGGTAAGGCACACAAATGTCTCATCGCTACACGGTACCCCTGCAACGAATAGCATCTTGTATGCCAATTGTAGCTGAGAAAATATATTTGAAAAAGAAAAGCTACCAAGAGCCAGACCAAAGGGAGGTGATGCTTTCTTTTCTCAGGCTCTTCCTCCCTCAACTGTGTTTCTCTCATCTGCTGTCTCTCACTAACGTGTGAAATCGGTCATCAGGTGGGCGCTGGAAATGCCCAAAGGTGCCCCTGTCAGGGTGTCAGATTAGCCCTCCAGACCAGCTCTGAGCCCATGGCAGCCAGTCCAGACTGAGCGGCGTCACACACAGGTTGGGTCCCAGTGGTGACAGCAGGGCCCGGCAGGGGTTTCTCTGGGATGGAGCTCCAGGAATGCTGTCTTGGAAGATGCTACCAAGCTGTGACAGCCCTTTTGCACGTCCTATAGGGGATTTTCCCAAGCGGTTTCTATTCTCTCCCCTCGGCTCTTTTCTCTAGAAGATCAAGGATTCAACGTAGGGAGGTGAGGGGTTTCCTATCCTCATCCTAACCCCCCTAACCGAGCCAGCACCCAGCTGCAAAATGCTCCCGCCCAGAGGTGCTTGCTTGTCTGAGAGGAGCTTCCTCAAGAACTGGGATGAGGGTGGAGCTTTGTCAGGGCTGCTCAAATCCAGCCCTTTATGGGGTGGGGAGGAGGCAGGGGTGATGCGACCTTGGCCATTTTTCCTTGAATCACCCCAGCGAGACTTCTGGGGTTATCTATAAATGAACTTTACGTGACAAACCACTGCCTCATTAATTGCAAATGCTTAAAATCTACCACAATCTTCACATCTCTTTCAGCTAAAGCATTTTTTAAAAATTTTAAATAGTTGGGTTTGGCCTTCCTCAACCCCTGGGAGGCTCTGATTAGACGTGGAAAAGATGTTTCCGCAGCTAAACAAAGGCTGATTGATGCAAAATCTGAGGTCATCGCAAGTCAATTAGGGCTCTGATGAGCTTTAGTGACAAATATTCATTCTCCTCTAATCCATTCGATTCCTGCCTTCCTCCAAAGTATAAAAAAATTCTCCTTGAAATCACAGGACGCTGAATCTTTCCCACGTTGGGGCTCCAGCCCCTCTGCCCACCTGTGGGCTTTGTTGGGGAAAAGTGCCGAGACACACTCAGCAGTCCACACCCCATCCCCAGGGTGCCAGGCTCCATCTGCAGACCCCTTCCAATTCCAGGTTAAGGAGTCTTGTCCAACCTGTTTTCATAAACAAGTTAGAAACAGTTTTTAAAAACGTGATTTGTGATCAGCGCAATTGTTCCCTAAGTGTAGTATTTTGGGGTGTGTTCTCCAGTCCCCAGATCCACCAGCTGGAAGCCCAGTTTCCATGTGAGGCGCAGGCAGGTTCACTTCCTGTCCCCATGACCTTGGGCAAATGACCCCGGCATTAAAATGGGCATAGCATGGGACCAACCGGGAAGGACGGTCGAAAGGGTTGAGTTAACGGTTGAAGGGTGTGTGGAAGGGTCCCCTGCACACTGTGAAGTGCCCAGTCGGTGCTGGCTCTTAACCAGCACCCCTGGTTCCCTTCCCAACCCAGGCAGGGGAGGGAGAACTCAACGCCTCCTCCCACCCAAGACCAGCGGCTCCCAGGACGTTTGGAGGGCGCTGGGCTCGCCTCCCTGCAGCCGCTAGAGGGCGCACTTGCCTTTGCTAACACGGAGGCTGGGCGCCTGCGGGGCCTGCAAAACAGGTGAATTCTCTGGACGTTGGAGCCTGGTCTGGAACCTTCCGGATCAACAACAGCCCCCCCCCCCCCCGGGGGGTGGGGGGGTGCTCCACTGTTGCCTGTTTTCTCCATACTTTGCACAGGACTCTAGTTTACAACTGAGCACTTGGCCTGAGATTTCTCCACTGACCCAAGGATTGTCCCTTTCTTCCTTGTTGCCCTGACGATCCTCATCTGTCACCGTGGGTCAAGGTCAATGTGCCCAGACTGTGTGATCCATTAGGACCAGCCAGGGCCTTTTCTCTGGCTGAAGCTTGTCCCCAGCCTCCCGCACAGCTGGGGAGCCCGTGCTGTGGTTCTGGCCAACGGCTGGACCTGGGAGCTCCTGGGGCTTCTGGAAAGATTCTACTTTCCGTTTGCTTTATAGTCGCAGCAGGTACCCGCCCTATCTTCCTGTCTCGGATGCTGGTGGCTTCGGTATCCGTCTTGAGATGATGAGGTGACAAGCCACAGAGGAGATGGCGGAGCAGAGAGACAGTCTGGACCCACGTCCAGACTCCCGGTCCCTCCTGGGAATGGTCTAACGGTCCCTGGCCCTCTGACCCTCCCACGACTGCTCATGTGCTACCAAGCCCACACGGTCCCTGTCCCAGAGCATTGGCATCGATATTCCCTCCGTCTGAAAAGTCTGCACCCAAATTTCCAACGGCCGGCTCTCATCTTACATGTGCCTTATTCAAGCTCTTCAGAGCAAGCAGCACTATCTGTGATTGCCTTGCTTATTTATTTGGTTCCTGGTTTACTGACCCACTCCAAGGGCACAGCGTGTGGCACATAGTAGGTACACAATTAATACTTGCACGATGAACAAATGAATACTATAGACTGTCTTTTTGCTGGACCTCCTTGGAGTGGGCTTCTGTTCTTTGCAATTATAGAAAACCTGGGCCAGCATAATGGGACAGAAAAAATACTCAGAAACAAGCCACCGTAACAGCGGTTTTGTGCCGTCAGCAGCTGATGGAATTTGGAGATATAGATGGATCTTAAGTTCCTGAGTCTCAGCATCAAATCCGCCCTTTGCCCTGTGCGCATTTCTCCTTTGTGAGCTGGGCTGATGTTAGGATTCGTCAGTAGAGAGAGCTAGAGAGGCACTCTGATCCTTAGCCGGAAAGGACTTCTCTGCCTGGGTCCCGGTGACAGCTGATGGCAGAAGTGCCAGCAGATGGGTGGGCAGGTTGCTCTCACCTGGCAGCCCCCGTGGCCCAGCCTGGCCCCCACACACCTCTGCTGCCTCCTGATTCTGGGATGTGCCACCTCTGTGTCCTGTTGAGCCCTCCTTCGCCCCATTAGCAGGTGATGTCTTCTCTTAGTTCACTTGCAGATCTCTGGGCAGTAGACCTGTCCTTCCACAAGTTTGACGTCCAGTCCTCCTTTTAGCATTGACACGCATCCTGATAGGTAAGGGGCTGTCCCTTCCCAGAGGTCACCGGAGCGATCGGGTGGGGCTGGTTTGACGCCCAATTCTGGAGGGAAACCTGTGCACCTGAGCTGCCAAGACCCTGGCGCTCTGTTTGTTGGCGTTTGGAGTGGGGGCTGCTGGGGCCACCGGCGCCGGGGACTGCAGGGTCCGCCGCAGCCCGGGCGGAGCCTCATGAGTCTGAGCAGAAGAATACCTCAGTCAGACTGATTCTGTTTATTTGGCCTTGTGGGTACCTGCCACCATGTTTGTTTTTAATTCATTTTGATTCTCAAATGGAATTGATCGGGGTTACTGAGCTGTTCAGCGCCCCCTCCCATGGTGCTCTGCGGGCCAGTGGCCCACGGGTCCCACCCTGGCCCTGCCCTGGCAGGGTGCCTGCCACTGGAGGCCTGACTCCCAGCCCTGAGGCTGCTATTTCCAAGTCTGGGTGCCTGGGAGCAAACTGCTTGGTCTTCCTGAGCCCCGGGGTGGCGGTACCCACCAGGCTAGGCCAGATGGGCCTGTCCTGAAAGTATCGAGCCACCGTCAGTATAATTAAAACACTAAATGGCACAACCCTTTCGGGACAGACCTCATACCTAACTGCTCCCAGGGAACGGTGGTCTTCGGGTTGAATCTGGGACTCCTCCCCTCCCACCAGCACGTCGCGCTGGGCTAAGGGATGAGCCTGCATGATCCTACTCGGTCCTCACTTTAGATGTGAAACTAAGGAAATAAAATCGACGATATCACGACAGGTACCCCACTTGTCAGGTCTGGGTGAAGGTACCCGTGTAGAGAACCACGTGCCTAGGTCAGGAACTGGGTTAGGTATAGGAGGATGCAAACATAAAAAATAAAAAGGAGACGACTAGTTGGTCAAGGTCGCCCATGCCCAGAAATGGCAGACTGGCTGAGAGAGAGGAGGCTAATTTGGGGAGAGATGATGTCAGCATTGAGAGATCCTGGTAAACAGCACTTCGGGCTGGGAGGCGCGTGCGCTGAGTTTCTGAATCACGGTCAAGGGAAAGCAAAGACCAGGGGGAGCCTGGTGCCGGGCAGAGTCCTCTGCCCACCATGTATCTCTGGCTCTCCCCCTCACCTCCAGGCCGTGGCCTTTGCCCCATCCCGGACCTCATTAGCTTCGGCCGGCTCACCACCAGCAACCCCCCTCTCTCTCCCTCAGCTCTTCCCACCACCTAGCAAATGTCATAGACCTCCCCCAACTCAAACCTGGCCATTCTACTTCATCAGAAAACCCTCCCAGGACCTGCCTCAGCCCCTGGGCTCCATGCCAACCTCTTGCCATTCTGTTTCCCTGCTGGTCTCCCTAAATCTGTCTGATGCGCATGTTCCATCACATCCCACAGTCTTAAGTAACTCAATGTGGGGTACACTTCCTGCTCATACTATGTCCCTAAGCCTCTGCCCCTGCTGTTCTCTGGGCCAGCATCTACTCGACCCTTAAGACTCAGCTCCTGGAAGCCTTCCCTGAACCCCACCTATGGGCCAACACCTCTCTTGGGCTCCTGGAGTTGCTTGTACTTGTGGCTTACGTCCATCTTATCAACTATGCAACACGGAAAGGACCCATTTAAATAACTCTCCCTTTAAAACTTGATCCACCTCCATCCACCCCCACCCCTTCCACAGGAACAAGGATATTGTCACCTGTGGGGTAGTAATGCTGTCAGGTGCTTACGGCTGCTGTGTGCCACCTCCAGGGCTGACAGCCCTCTGTGGCAGGCATATTGCTATTCCTATTCGCAGATAAGGACGTGGACGCTCTAAGAGCACAGAGATTCTGCTCAACACCACACAGCCACTAAGGGACAAGGATCATGCCTGTCAACCCCCAGTACCTGGCATGGTCCTCAGTCAACATGTGCTGAGTCCAAGTGCCATTCTGGGAATGAGCCCGCAGGACGAAAGCACTTGTAAGAGCCTTTTGCTGAGCGGAACCTGGAAGGACTGAGGCCCCTGTGTTAAAGCAAAAGAGGGGACCACACTTCCCCTGGGGACCCCAGAATCCTGTCCCTCCCTTCCCCTCAACTGCCAACTTCATCCCAGCAGAGAGCCCTGCCTTTATACTTTGAATATCCTTCTCAGGGATCCCCAGAGAGGAGCGGAACCTCCAAGAGACAGCCCCACGGGGTTTGCATGGGCGGGATGAGTAGTTTCTATCTTTGCTCTGACCATACCTGCCATGAGCTATACCTTTGCAGCAACACATGTGGGTGGGGGAATTCAGATGCTTCGTGCAGCCAGCATCATACCAACAGGCATTAGTCGATACTCTTGCTAACAAACTACATTTATGAAATCACAGAACTGCCACGGTCAGAGTTAATTAGCTTTAGGAATGGCTGGATCCGGGTGCCCAAGAGATGTCATTGGAACTCCCATCTTTTCCTCTCCCCCCGGGTTTTACCTCTGTTTTCCTCTGTGTTGACTTCATTATCGGGGAGACAACCCCCTGAAACTCTGGCTGCCAGCAGCTCCTGGTTTCTAGCTCATCATTCAGCTAGTTCGTAGTAGGACTTCTCTTTCCTAGTAATTCCCATATCAGTCTCCAAACCAAATTTGCTGGCCTGGCTTGGGTTTCCTGTTCGTTTCTGAATCATTAAAGCAGATCAGGGAGAGAAGGTGTCCACTGGCCAGGCCCGAGTAATTTGGCCACTGCTCAATATGTGAGGGTGGGCAGCTGGGGTAGACTTATCCTCATCACCCAAAAATCCATGAACCAAGGACAGAAGCAGCAGCAATGTCCCAGGGGCACGAAGACCTTAGTTCCAGAAATGACCGGGGCAGGAAAAATCAATAGACGCCTACTACAAAAGATCTACGTGAAATAGGAACTCTTCCTCAGCCCGTCAGCGACCTCGCGTTCAACCTGAGAATCCAGGATGCCCATGAAGGAGCCCTCACAGTCCCCATGACACAGGACACGTGAGTCATTTTTGCTAGCAATCTTCCGCTCCCCGTCTCACGTGCCTGGCTAAGAGGCTTCCAGAATTCAAAGACGCGGGAGAGCGCAAGCTGTAAAAATCACCTGCTATTAATCCCTGCGCCGAACTGACGGCGGGGACATGTGGAAGAAGAAGCCACATCTCCTTTGGAGACAGCAGCCACTTTCCAATTGCGCCGATAAAAAAGGAAAGCATGAAGTGACATTTACGTGCTAGGAGAAGCATCTTTTCGTTTCTACTCCAAAACCATTTCAGGACCTGGGGAGAGGGAGGCGGTGCCGGTGCGTGCTACCCACCATCTTCTAGGCTGTGGGGAGCATCTGGTCGAGGGGGCCCTGCCAGCTTCAGCAGCCAGGTGGGGTTCGGCCCCCCGTCCTTCATGCGATGAAGGGCCAATGCCGCTTCCACCCCCACCCCCATCTGCCACTGGCAAATTTAAATACCAGCCTGCTTCAGCTCAGAAATGTGGAAATTAAGAAAGGAAATGAGGGGTGGCGGGAAGAAAAGCAATGAATCACTTTTGGACTGCTGCCCTGCCTGAGTGCCGCGTGCGGAGAGGCGGCATGGTGGAGGAGGGGGGTGTAGGGGACCAAAAAGCCTGAGTTCAAATTGTATCCCTACTCCAGGTTGACCAGAGACATTAAGCCACTGGCCTCCCTGAGCCTCAGTTTCCTCATCTGTAAAATGGGGATCATACCTTTCTCAGGGTCACTCTGAAGGTTTGGGGACACAGACACATGGCACCTGGTATGGAGTTGGCACTGAAGGACATTGGTCCTTCATTTTTCTCTTTCTCCTCCTGTATGGCTGGGACACAGCGTGGCAATGCTCAGTTCCCATCCAATGGCTCCGAAATCCAAACTCTTTCCCTGGCCTTCCAGGCCTGCCCCATTCTGTTCCTGCCCAGCCCCACTATGGTCAACCCAACCAGGCTCCACCCACATGGCTGTTGCCTATGTCTTGAGTACCCAGGGCCCTTTGCTACCTCAAGGCCACTGTACTTACTGTCCTTTCCAGTCCCACACGCCCTAATCCCAGCTCCTTCTCGGCATTTGAGTTCTGCCAAAATATCACCTCCTCCAAGAAGCCCTCCCTGATGACTCTGGCAAAAACAGCTGTCTGTACTTCAGTCGCTTTCTAGCTCATCGCTTGGAAATGATTCCGTTTATTTGTTTATTATCTCTCCCCCCTGCCAGGAGAATATAAGCACAGTAAATATTTCCATCTTGTTCATCTCTGTGTTCCTAGTGCCAAATGGCCTGGCACAGAACAGACTCTCAAAGATTTGGGAGGGAAGAAGACAAAGAAAGGAAGAAAGGAAAGAGGAAGGGAGAGAGGGAGGGAGGAGGCTGGAGACTCACCTTCCCCACCCTAACCTGGAGCTTCTGTTCCCCACACCCCTAGGCTTCGCTGCCTGTCCCCCTCACACACGACCCCCCGCTGGATTTCAATGCATTAGCACTTCCTTTGTATCATGAAGGCCAGTCTGGTTCACAGATCTGTTTCCGCATCACTGTTCTCAGAAGTACCTAGCGTAACATTCATCTGTTGTTTCTGCCTGCCTCCTGAACACTGCCCCCTTCTGGGGACAGAACCTATGTCTGGGCAACCAACCAACCTCCCCCACACTCAGCCCCCATAGCTGAGCCAGAGATCTCCCCAGCCCCCTCCAGAGTGGGACCCAGGAGCCAGGCCTGGCCAGTAAGAATGGGTCATTTTCCCAGCCCCAGTGATCGGTTAGGAATGGCTACATGACTCCAGCTGGGGCCAATGACATGGAAACCCAGGACTCTTGCCTGCAGGTTGATTAGCAAAGAGGCGCTAATGGGACATTCCTTTGGGAATGTCATGCCAGGTAGGTGTAAAAACACAGTGCAGGAGCTGACAGCTACCTCCCCACTGCCTGGGGACATGGTCTGAGAACGAGACCAGCACAGAGGACAGCAGAACCCAGAGACAGAGACAGGTGTCTTAGGATATCATGTGAGCACCTGGATTTCAGCTTTACCAGACATAGACGCCACTCCTGAAATTTGCAGTGACCCAAGCCAATAAGTTCCCTTTACGCTTTCATGAGTTGGACTTGAATTTGTCACCTGCCACCAAAATTGTTCTGACTCGTGGAGCAAGAATTAATCAGTAGCTGGCTCGCTGAAACATGTAAGGAGGCTGCCAGGGGACAGAGGGGTGGAGAGCACCAGTTATGGGGCCCCAGCCCCCTCTCCAGCTGTCCAGACCTGCGGTCAGAGCCCACCGCCAGCCTTCCCCACCCCATCCCAGGGCAGATACTGGGCAATGTTCTCCAGTAGGAAGGGAGGAGGCAGGCAAAGCAGGCAGCAGATAAGCCAGAAGTCAGCCAGAAGTCAACCCCAAGTCAACCCGAGCTTTGGTGGAGAAAACCGCATCTTCCCAGGAAGAGGGAGCTCTGAGCCACCCTCCGCTCTGTGCTCCAACCTGCTTTGAGGGTCCTGCTTGTCTATGCTCCTCCTGGGGTTTCTGGCAGCCTTGAACTCTTTCAAGGCAAAAAATGCATTCAAGGGACTAGTTGTACCTTTGGAGGACAAAGAGTCCCTCTGCCTTCTTTAAGGTGCAAAACAGGCCCAGCAAGGCGGATGCCTTTCACTAGCCCGCCATCCTGAGGCCCACATCTGGCATTGCCTCCTGGGTGCTTTGTAGGCTCAAAGGGTCCCCGGGGCCCAGCTGGGGCCTGGGCCAGCTCCCTCCAGCGGGCAAGTGCTCGCCTGAGCCCAGGGAGAAAACAGCGTTGGCTAGACAGCCCTGCAGGGGTGCAGCCTAGCTCCCCGCAGCCACGCTCCAGAGCAGAAACACAGCTGGGAGTGCAAGGCACCAGGGAGGCCCTTCAGCACACAGGTGACAACCTCCAGCTCTGGGGCATCTCTGACTCTGGGTGGGCAGTGCTCTCCCTGCTTGAGGCCTGGGGGAGGTCCTAGCTGATTGGGGGTTGGGGATCTTCCCAGGCTCTGGAACCCACCCCCCAACTCCCCAGGGCTGCAGTTTCACCTGGGGCCCAAGAGAGGGTCTCTGGGACACCCAGGGGGAACTCTTCACGCCATGAACATCTCTACGCTGGAAATTCCTAAATCTCCACCTTCTGGCTCACACTTGTCCCTCCCTTTTGAGCTCCAGACCTGAAAGGCCAACTTGCAGCTGAGACATCTGACAGACCCTCAGGGACAACCCCTCCCAAACGAAACGCCCTTCTCCCCCCACCTGGTGCCCTTGACCGACAGCTCTAATCCCCGCACAGACACAGTCACAGACACAGTCGGGTGTTTCCCTGTTTGCTCTCTCCCCCTCCTCAGCCCAGATCATCAGACTCCTGTGGCATCTCCCTCTTAAACTGCAGGATTTTTCTCTTCCTGGGTTACTTAAACAGACTCCTAACAAGGGTCCCTGCCTCCAGGCTCCAAAGCGTGGTCCTGTGCCCCTGGCAGCCAGACTGGTCGTCCTGAAATATGAAACCAGTTCTGTTCAGCCTCTTGGGGGGTAACCACGCTTCACCAGCCCGATCTCAAGTTCTCACCAGGGCCCGCAAAGCTGTTCCTGATCCGACTTCCAGCCTGGCAAAAAGAGTGTTCATATGTTTCCTCTAAACCCGACAAACTTTTTCAGTAGAGGGCCAGATAGTAAATATTTTAGGCTTTGCGGGCCATATGGTCTCTGTCGCAACTACTCAGCTATGCCTCTGAAGCGCAGAAATGCAGACATTAGGTAAATGAGTGGCTGCGACCCTGTGCCAATAAAACTTTATTTACAGAAGCAAGTGGTGGGCCAGATTTGACCCATGGGCCGGCTGGGCTTTGCCAATCCCCTCCCTAAAGAAGTCAGCTCATTGCTTATCATCACTGCATCTCAATTGTCTCTTGAAAATATGAGGATATAACCCCCACTTTGAAGAGTTGGCAGGGTTGGGGGGATTTGAAAGAACTTGTCAAGTGTCTGGCCCAGAGTCTAACATCATTGTTATTAAGCCTATTACCAGCTGTTCTCCCTTCAGCCCTGACTCCAGCAAGAAGGTTATGAGGATAGAAACCGCCCCCCTTCCCTTTTGGAGAACTGGGGATGCATGATGCATTTACGGACATGCTGGGAAATCAAACAGCTGAGGACCTACTGTGTGCTCCAAACAGGTGAGTACCTACTGTGTGCTCCATCTGCCCTGGGTCCTTCCAGAGCTTGCTAGGCAAGGCCTGTATTCCCACCCCACCCCTCTGTCCTTGATGGGACCTCAGTACCAATGCTGAATGGGAAGATAAGAGATAAAGGACCAGGACACCTCAGAGGTCCTGCCGAGCACTGTGTCTCATCTTTGTCCCAAGCCAAACAGGAACAACTCACACCTGCCCTCTGGGCTGTGTGCCCCTTGGAGCCAGGCCCCACATCTCATTTGTCCCCAGAGTCCCAGCTTGGGGTCTGGTGAGAGGCAGGCCTTCCAGGGTGTGTGCCGTGAAGACACAGATGGAAGAATGCTGCAGCTTTATCTCATTCATTTCTTCCCTGAATTCCAAACCCCTGACCTACGCTTTTCTTCTCCTTATAAAAAGGGTTGGTTGGGGCCAAGGTGGAACAAGGGTGCGTTCTGAAGAGAATGAGGAAGAAGTATAAGGGATGACTCTGCACCTAACAGAACAGGACACTGCACAGGAAGCTCATCCAGGCCCTGGGCTGGACGTTTCTGCTTCTCTTCTTTTTGTTGATTCACCCACTGGGTGGGTGAATCGCTGCTGGAAGCAGCGGCCCCACGTTCTGTCTACTAAGCTCCTGAAGCCCTTCATCGTCTGCCTCCTGGAACCCTTGATCTCCTCCTCATCCTGCCTTCATTTCATGAAGATTCACCTCTCGTTCATTCTCCTTCTCTGTTTGGATAAAAGCCTCATGCGTTAGCTGGGACCACAACTGCTGGAACACGAATGCAAATCCCAGCCTTTCTTGTCGCCGGTGTGGCCATACAGCTGAGCACTGGCCAACAGCACGTACACGACTAGACGTGATCCGTACAACTTTTGGACCACACCTTGCAGGAAGTTCACGGTCTTTCTCCTTTGCCACTGGCTGGCACACGGACAAAATGGAGTTGGTCAAAATGCAGATGTGGTGGCAGGAGCTAGGTTAGGCCATGACGTAGAAACCACGGATGGAAGATGGACAAACACAACGAGGAATGAGCCTGGGTTTCAGAGGGTTGTAGCGGGCCCACTAGCCCCATATGCTTGCGCAGACTGTCGCATGAGGGAGAAAGATAAATTTCTATTATTCTGCAGCCACGGCTATTTTGGGACTCTGTTTCAGTAGCCAAAACACTTGTCCACATTTATACACGTTTCCAGGGCTTTTATATGAAGATCTCATCTGTTCATCCCCAGCAGACAGGGTCTAGAACGAAGATATTTCATTCAATTGTTCATTCATCCGATTATTGCTGAGAGTCTCCCTCGTGCCAGGTACTGCTCTGGTCATGCAGCGTGGGGTTGGTGGGGTAGAGGATGGGGGGAGGAGATTCCTTCTACTTGGATCAGTTTCCAAGACCCTCACTCCATCCTCTCCCTTTTACCGCCCCTGCCTACTTCTTTCTAACTACGGTCAGGGCACCACCCATTCTTGTTCACGCTCTTCCTTCAGTCTCTTGCTGACCGGTCTTCCTACCTCCGCTCCCATCAGTCCTTAACTCCAAATCCCCAAATTGGAAACTCGGACTCCTGGAGGCGAACGAGGTCCCTCCCACTCCTGAACCCAGTCTTCCCCTCGGCTCCAGCCCAGTGAACTGGTGATTCGTGCCTTTGCCTGCCTCGGGCCCTCACGCTGGTTATTACGTTTCCCTAGCGATGAAACCGTGGTTCAGAGAAACTACACAGACTTGCTTAGGATGAGGCTGGAACTTGGCTGCGGGTCCCCTGAGCCCCACTCCTCCAACCTGCTTTGAAGCCGATTCAAAGTCCAGAGTCAGCGTTAACCTGGGCCTCCAAGCTGCTTCTGGCAGGATGGAAGGTTTGATGTAGGATTTCACAAAGGGTCCGCAGATCCCTGCGCCGAGTGCCAGCGCGGGGCTGGGGGAAAACCCGATTTCTCGACCCACCCCCAGCGCTACAGAATCAAAAGCAGCGGCGCGAGGCCCGGGTGCTGGCGTTCTGCAGAAACTGCCCACGTGTGGAGCTCACTAACATCAGGGCCCTCTCAGGGTCCTGAAAGCGTGACCTGGAAGTCGCGTGGCCAGCTCCTTCTTCCTCACTGTCCAAGGTCTCCTGACGCTAGAGCCAGAGCCAATCCCTGGGAGGAAGGGGTGTGACGCTCCGGCTGGAGGCAGGAGCCCAGCCACCTGCACGGTCCCCACTTCGATTTGAGAAGATGCACATAGTCAGGCAGGCTGTGGACCCAGCGGCTGCCTCCCTCCCGTTCACCTGCACAACTGCTTCGCCTCGACAAGATCACGTGACCATGGAAACCGCTTCACAGATGTGGGAATGGGGGTACAGCGATTATTCCATTCGCTGTTCCTAGGGTTAGCGTCAACATGAGATGGAATATTGGGGGGAGGATCTCAGAGCTCATACAACCCCCCTAAACTTAACCTAAAGGAATAAGTAGCCTTCTCTGAAATCCTGTTTTCGATCACAGTGAGAACCTTTCTCTCATGAACCTTTCTCTCGGCATTATTACTGCAGGCAGGCGATGATGGCTATTCTTGCCTGTGATGTATTGTTTCTAGTAAGTCACTTTTGCCTGGGGACATCCCCCTTCTCCTGCATTTGGGGCACACACTGAACCTCCTACCCCTGGTGGGAGAGGCCACAGAAGCAACCGAAGTTGCGGGGAACCACTCTCAGGCTGAAAGTTTCCTGATGCAGGTTTTAGGGTGCCCGCAGATACCACAGAGAAAGGGCAAAGGCTAGTGTTTACATCCAAACAGCAGTGTGCCACAAACATAAACGATCTATAGAAAAGCAGTCTTTAGGACGAACAATAATTGAAGAGGCAGTGCATTTCAACAGAAGGGGGGAAAAAAATCCTCTACCATACAGTGGAGAGCCGAACGAACGGGCCTTTAAAATGGCCTGATTCCAGGGGCTAAGTGGGTAAAGGGTGGGGTGCAGAAGAAAGGTCTGTCCCTGAAAGGAAGCCCTCTTCCCCTTCCCTTTCTCCATCAAGTCCTGGTGGTGAGAGACAGAGCAACGATGCACAGATGACCCTCCCACCCATGGGCAGCAGGAGCCAACGGCGAGCTCCTGTGATGCCCCAGAAGGGTCAGGGACCATCTGGAAATTTCCCAAGCCCTCGAGGAAAGCAAAAAGGTGAGAGAGAGTGGGTCAGGGGACAGCGCGAACTCCTGGTGGGACAGGGTTGGTGTTGATCCATCCGCTGAAGATCAGAGGGAGCTCAGAGGCCAGCAGAGGGGGGCTGAGGCCCAAACAGCAGACTTCTCCTGCCTTCCTGCCGACCCAGCCCAAGCCCCTGGTGCCACCCTGGGGGCGGGGAAGGGGAGAAGGAAACCTGCAGCAGCTGAGTTTAAACCTGAAATGACTGAGAGAAACACCCTGGAAATAACTCCACTGCCTTGATTACAGTTTCCACCATTGGGCAGAATGGGAGGTTAAGAGGTGGTAAAAAAGTGTTTTGTTTTTTTTTGTTTGTTTTTTTAATGTCTGAATTCATGGTTTGAAAACGCAGGCTCTCTGCATGAGCATCCATACAAAGAGGGTACAGGAGACCTGCTTACCGTACAAACATTCCCTCCTCCCTGCTCTGCTTCTGTTTCCAGATTTACGGTGAAGTCATATACTATGTAGGAAAAGCATATTTCAGCTAAAAATACAAAGCTCCCTATAGACCATCTGAAAATACAAAGCTCCGGAGATACACAGTGTGGTGACGACCATGATGATGACCCTCCGTGGTGGCGGTGTGCGCTGACACAGTGACGTGTCTGCCTTCTGCTGGCCGGGCATTTAAGAAACGTGGAGATCAGCTGGAAGAGTTCAACGCAATCACCAAAGAAGAAAGAGGATCCTGACCTTGTCGCAATAATATAGCCGCAGCAGAGAAGGAAGCAGATTCTGGTTTGATTGCAAGTCTTGTTTGAGTGACAGCACTTGAAAGCAATGTCCGTAAACCTTGGAGATCACACCGTTTTGACACTTGACTTTGACAGCTGTGTCGGGAGAGGAAGCTCCCCCAAAAAAGTGAAAATGGGGCCTTGTCCCCAGAGCTCAGGAGCTGCTGTGGCAGGAGGGAAACCTTGTCACTGGCACGACATAGTGACTGGCCCACAGTACGTGTGCAGTGAAAACAAAGGTTCGCCAACATCTGTTGAGCCTATTTGTTGGTGCAAAGTTCTCTTAGGAAATCAATGTTTGAGGAAGAAAAGATTGCCTGCCAATTGGCCCCAAGTAATTTTTTGGTGATAACAAATGCTCAGCTGTGTGACCACAGGTAAGTTCCTGAACCTCTCTGGGCCCAGATGATGAGCCTGCTTAGCAAGAATGTTCTCTAATCTGCTCTCCCCCACTTGCACGAGGCATCGGTTACTTTTGTCTATTCAGCCCTCATTGCCTCTTTTTCTGGCAAAAACAGTACTCATCCCCCACCCCACACGGTCTGGGGAGGGGGGGCTGTCAATCAAGGCTCCCTGCCCTCCCTCCAAGAAGACATGTGACCCAAGTTGGACCAACCAGACTTTCTCCAGGACGGTGCAAGGACCAAGCTCTGGGCTGTTCCTAGAGCAGGGCTCCAGAGTGACGGCACCAGACTTCCTGCTACAGAGGGTCTGGGAAAGGGTCACCCTTTCCTGGGCCTGGCCGGTCACTTTCCCACCCACTCCATGTGCCACCTCCACATCCTTCAGTCAAGTCCCTGCACTGGAATGTTTGTGTCCTTCGCAAATGCATACATTGAAACCCTGGCCCGGTGCTAGAGTGTGATGAAGTGGGGCCTTGGGAGGTGATGGGTGATTGGATCAGAAGGGTGGGGCCCTCAGACGCAGGATTAGTGCCTTTTATAGCAGAGGCTAGAAAAGAGCTCGCTCTCTCTTTCTGCCTTGTGAGGATGTAAGGAGAAGCCTTCTGCACCCTGCAGGGGAGTCCTCACCAGAGCCTGACCATTTTGACGCTGTGAGCTCAGTCCTGCCTCCGGAACTGTGACAAGTACATGTTTATTGTTTGCTGTCATACAGCCTATTGTTATTTGTCAGAGCTCCCTTGTGGCTTCAAGAAGTTTCTGTTGCTGGCGATCCTGGGACCCTGAATGCTATGTCCTGGCACCCGGCACTGGCACCTGGTGTGACTAACCTGCTCTGTGACATGAATGTCCTTCTCACCCCAGGCCTCCCTGTGGTACCCGCTGGTCCTTCCCATGCTCCTGCAGCTATAAGTGGCCGGCATCTGCCACACACAGCTGGGGCCCTG
Source organism: Noctilio leporinus (assembly GCA_004026585.1). Classification (NCBI taxonomy): domain Eukaryota; kingdom Metazoa; phylum Chordata; class Mammalia; order Chiroptera; family Noctilionidae; genus Noctilio; species Noctilio leporinus. The sequence goes on from PVIW01004290.1 coordinate 61,458, forward strand.
GGCGAGAGGTTCCACCCGCACAGCCATAGCAGGTTAAACTTGGAACATCACCCCCATGCAGACAGCTCCACAGGCCACCCTCAGCTTCACCGTCTGTGAAATGGGAAAACCAAACGCACCACCCTGCCCCCTCCTGGGTTGCTGCGGGTGAAAGGGGGCTGTGAACTTGGGGGGACCCACGTTTCCCAGGCGGGAGCTCTTTTCCTTACCTGCTTCACTCAGCGCAGAGCTTCTGTCACCGGCTGCCTCTCCCAGGAAGCTGTTCTGAACGACAAAAGAGTGGGGGGTTGAAAGCTGTTAGCCCTGGGAGGCTGAGCCTTTTTACAGAGCCTACGGTTGGAATAGCCTTTGAGAGCTGGGAAGATCTCTCCTCGTTCCCACCCCCTGTTTCCTAGGGAAGGAGGTCACGGGGACAGAAGCCCCAGGATAGTGCCCTGATGGCGGCTCTCTCTAGCTGAGTGCCCTTGGACAAATTGCCCAGGTTCTATTTGCCAGACCTCTGAGAGCCCAGACTCTTGGATTAATTCATTTAATCTTCTTAACAAGCTTCTTATCGCTGGTCAGCAGGGAGGCTCAGAGATCTAAGAGCTTGTCCCAAGTCAGGCAGCTATGAGGCCTCCCCCCACAGGGCTCCTGGCTCCTGGCTCCTCGGCCCCACCCTTGGCCCCACCCTCCTCGCCACTCTGCCTTCCTGCCCCTCTGCCTTCCTGCCCCTCAGACACACCAGTAGCAGTGGGGCAGGTGGCCAGATGTCCCAGTACAGGACAGAGGTGGGAACCCACCCTCCCCCTTCCCAACCTGTCTCCTCAAATCAGCCATCCCTGATCTGGAGGCATCTATCTGCCCAGGGCTTCTAGGTGCCTCTGTGACAAAGCAGAGCCTCCCTAGACGGACGGCTCCAATCCAGGGAGAAACTCCAGGCGCCTTGAGGGTGCACACCTGGAGCGCCAGGGATGTGGCCTGGTGATGCCCCGTGGGAGGGAGGGGGCCTTGGCGAGGATGGGATGATGGTCCATTTCCCACCATCCTCAGCGAGGCCCCCAGACCCACCATGGAAACACCAGCTCTTGTTTCTTGTCCAGGGAAATGCAGACTCAAAAGAAGCCAAACATTTCTATTTTCACGTGAAATCTCTCAATTTGTTCGTGTTGTAATTTTTTTCAGATTTTTAATCCGAAAAAAAAACAAAAAAGCCAGCGAGGCCTAGTTCATGGGCCAGCAGCGGTCACCTCCTTCCAGCAAGGCTGCAACCTCTTCAACCTCAGGTAAGGGAAATTGCTGACCAAATCCCCACTTGCCTCTTGCATGAAATAGGCATCCTCTGGCAAGTTCAGGATTAGGGAAAATAAGACACAGTGAACCCAAACTGTTCAACAGAGAGTACGGCCGGTGTGCTTAGGCAGTTGTAACAAAAGGCCACAGGCTGAGTGGCTTAAACAGAAATTCATTTCTTTTGGTTCCAAAGGCTGCAAGTCTGAGGTCAAGGCTCTGGCCTCTCTGGCTGCTGATGAGAGCTCTCTTCCTGCCTTGCAGACAGGAGGCCATGGCCGCCTCTGGCTAGGTCCTCTTCGCTGAGAGAAATGCTCAGAGAAAGAGGCAGAAACAGAGACAATTGCTTTGCTGCAGCCTCATGCAGCTGAGAACCAAAAGCTGGGGTTCTGAACCACCGAAGCACCCAGAGCCTGCAGGGACAAGATGCTGGCAGAAGGAAGCTCCAGAGAAGGGAACCCATAGCTACGGAACTTTCCCCTTGAAAATTCTTTCTCTTTTCTGAGTCCTTAAGCTGCACAAGGCAAAGAGTCCTAAGAAAATAACCTGAAGGGGAAAAAGTGTAGTTTTTATTCATCGCCTAGTACTGAGGAGGCAAATCACTGCCTTCAGGACCTGCTAAGGAGGACATGGCCCTAGACATCCTGGGCTGGGTCCCTGACTGCACTGAAGTGACCCCTCCTACAGCTGCTGAGGGTCACAGGACCGGTGATTCCCCTCCGGAGGAAAATGCAATCCAAAGACTGTAATTTATCAAGCACGATGTCCAATATTCAACCAAAAGTCCCCAGACATGCCAAGAAACAAGACCGAGGGCAAGAGTGGACTGTAGGAATAGATCCACAGATGTTCCAGAGAGTAGACGTAGCAGATATGAGCTTAATATCAGTAGATATCCAAATAGCATTGGTATGTTCAAGAAAAGTAGAAAATGGTGTTTAAAGACCTCCTTTCCTCAAGGGCCCTAGATCCAGATCTTTTTGAAGGTGAGTGGTCCTCAACATATAAGGAAAAGTGAATTCCTATCTTATACAACTTCTTTCAAATTATTAGACCAAGATAAGAGCCCCCAGCTTATTGTATGAGGCTAGAGAGGGGAAAGGTGTCATATGGGGACAGTGGTGAATCGAGGCAAAGATGAGAAAACAGGGGAGCAGAGAAGTCAGAACAAGGCTTTGGGCTGGACCCTCTGTAATGGCTGAATCCTGCAAGACTTCTGGGTTTATAGGTTAACATGCTGAGCTTATCCAAGGGAGCAGAACCACCCAGGGCTCCATCAGACATTAACGATCAAAGCATAGCTAATACAGAATTACAAACTGATTCCCAATTTAGTGGACTGCTAATGCAAGCCTATTAAATGTGGCCATGCATTTTTAAGTGCCTCTTCAGACATGGTGATTAAGCATGTGGGTTCTAGAGTCATACTACCTGGGTTCAAATCCCAGCTATGCCGTATACCTGATGTGTGACCTTGAACAAGTGTCTTACCCTCTCTGTGCCTTACATGCTAAATCCATTACCTGATTATTTAACCCTCCTAACTCTCAGAGGGAAGGAGAATTGTTATTCCCAGCAAGGTTTCTTTACTTGTCAGAGCTCACATATCTCATAAGTTACAGGGCTGGACTTTCAAGTCAGGAGTTCAGAGTGTGCATTTGTAACTACTGCACTGTGCTGCTTCTGTCTGAGACCCTCCACCAGTCTCCAAAACAGCTGCTGCTTCCTGTCCCAGTGCCCTGAGGACTGGAGACCAGGCTCAGGAGTTTTAAAGGACGAGTGGCGGAACTCAGAGCGGCCTGCAACACTCCAACCCCTTCCTGACCCCCTCCCCACAATGCTGCTTTGGAGCGATTTTGAAGATCTCACAACTGTCCTTTCCTCCTCCCCGACCTCTTGGCTCAGGGACGGCCCCCGTGATGTTCCTACTGCTTTCCCACCACTGGGGCTGGAGGAAAGCAGAAAACACAATCAGATGCCCAGCAGCATCTGCAGGGACAAACCCGAGGAGGGGAGGAGAGAGGAGAGGAAGCAGGATGAGGGTGATGCATGGCCCTGAGCCGTCTAATGGTGACATTTCAGGCAGCAGCGGGGCACTGGCTTAGGAATTTAAAGGATTCTGGAACATCCCTCTACACCAGCCCAGCTGGCCACATGCTTCTTCCTTGGAGGATTGGCATGATCTTTAGACTATTATTATTACTTTTTAAAGATTCAGATCATTTCAAACTCTCCACAAATTACAGAACAGTAGAAAAAAACCCTCTTTCTTCCCAAAGACATTCCCAACTTCTGAGGTGGCATCTCATTCATTCTTATTATACATGCTCCAGAAAAACAGAATCCTTAATGTGCACATGGGGGTCTTCTTGGGGAGTCCTCCCCCCCCACCAACTCCTCAAGAAGGTCCACCCTTGTGATGAGCTCAATTCCTTCCCTTACCTCCAGGGGAAGGTGATGGACCCATGAAGAAAGAGAAGCCACCCGCCTTGCCAACTGGCCAGGCCCCCAGCTTCTCCTGCCGGTTCCCCTGCTCCCCATCTGCTCACAGCCAGAGGGACCCCGTATGTATACTCTGACTCAGGTCATGTTCCTCCTCTGCTCAGAGCACTCAATGACACCCCAGTGCACATGCATTCAAGCCAGCTCCCTTCCAGGTCCTACAACCCCCACCTCCCCTACCCCTGACTCCAGGCCCAGGGGAAGAGAGAGGTCCTGTGAACCAGCGGCTGGGACAGCTAATGCTCCGGGCATTCTCTGGGCCCTCAAATGCATGAACATTTCTGTAAGCAAAGAACTTCAAAGAAGATCAAAGCCTCCCTGGCCTGCAGATCTCAGCAGAAAGGCTGCACGACCAATGAGCTAAATTAGACTTATAAATAATGTGTCTGTTTGGGCTACTCGTGCTAGGCTGGCAATGGGATTTTAGAAGCGTGGTGAAGAGCTGAATCATGATTCAGCACCGCATAACGTGCAACCTCGCTACAATGGGAGTGATAAGAAGTAGAGCAAAATGCAGTGCGGTGGACTCTCTGGGGGAAATGAGTACACACATTTGCCATTGTGTCCCACTCCAGAAGCACTGATGTTTAGGAAGCAAGAAAGTCATCCGATGTCAAACCAGTAGGAACCAGTGTGACAAAAACAGTGTCCTCAGCACTGCTCCTGGCCGGGGGTCTCCCTGAGGGTCTGCGTCTCACGCTCACAGTGGTAACGCACACACGCCAGACAGGCGAGAAAGCTGCAAGTCAAACAGCCTTAGAAAATTGGGCCCTGGCTGGTAGCACAGTGGAAAAGGTGCCAGCCTGGGAACCCAAAGGTCGCAGGTTCGATTCCCCAGCCAGGGCACATAACCAGGTTGCAAACCAGGTCTCCAGTCAGGTCTGTGGCTGGAGGCAGGTGAAAAGCAACCATACATGGATGTCTCTCTCCCTCTCTGACTCTCTCCCTTCCCCTCTTTCCAAAAATAATGAAATAAAATCTTTAAAAAAAAGAAAGAAAGAAAATTGGCATTAGACAGGACATGCAACCTGGGTATGGATTAGATCAGAGATGGCAAATGGGATCAACTGGCATAACAATTCCAGGTTTGGGGAGTAAGTAACAAGACCTCAGGATCTCCAGCACTTAGGAGAAACCAATGGGTTGATGAACAAAGTTGGCGTTGGGTATGCAGAGCATATTTTCTAGCCACTCGGCCATTCGGCAACTACTGAGCACCTACTGTGGGTGTGAGGGATACCGTGACAAACAAAAGGAACTTACTGGGTTGGCCAAAAAGTCCAGTACATTTTTTCCCAGACGATGGCTTTGGTACTGCTTAGCTGTCTTAAGTTTCATTCAAAACAACGTTGTTAGGTTGTATTGCGACAGCTCTCATGTCAGCATGCATTAAAAAAAAAAACAAAAAAACATCAAAACTGGTGAACGCGCGGCCATTTTAATAGTGAAGATGGAAGAAAATGCGCAACATTTTCGGTCTATTAGGCTTTATTATTTCAAGAAAGGTAAAAACGCAACTGAAAGGCACGAAAAAAGGTTTGCGCCATCCATGTACGGAGAAGGTGCTGTGACTGATCAAACGTGTCAAAAGGGGTTTGGGAAGGTTTTTGGCCCAATTCTATAATAGCATTTTGGCCAAATCATTCTATGCTGTGGAAGATGTTTTGCGGCTCCCCTTATCTCTAGCCACGAGATGCCAATAGTGGGAGGTAGCCGATGTATTCAAAATGTCCAAATCAATAGTAATTGGGAAAAATGAAAAATGTGTCTTACTTTACTGAAAAAAGCAAACAGACTTTTTGGCCAGCCCGATGTATTCTAAAGCCGTGTGGCCCAATACAGAGCCACAAGCTACACGTGGCCCTTGAGCACTTAAAACCTGGTTTGGCCAGGTTGTGAGGTGCTGTTTCGTGTAACCACACGCCAGATTTCACACCAGGAGAGAAGCTTCGGAAGAAACCCACCCTGCAGACACCCTGTTTTGGGACTTCCAGCCTCCAGAACCTTGAGGCGGTGAATTCAGTGATTCCAGCCCCCTACACTGTGATGCTGTACCTGGTGGCTATGGCAGCCCCAGCTGATTAATACAGTCAGGATGGCCTTTCCAAGGAGGTGACACTGGAGTGGAATGGCAAGTATGACCGCCCTCAGGGAGATCTCTGCGAAGGTCATTCCAGGGACAGGAACCCTGAAGTGTGGGGGCTCCAGGGGAGGGGGAGAAGGCACAGGGAGGACTCACTGTAGCCTGTTCATGGCCAAGGAGGTCAGACCAAGGCCTAGCTGCAGAACAGCCAACCTCTCCTGCCCTCCCCCATTACACTAAATTACACGTCACTGATGCCAGGCCTCATCTACACGGCACATCCTCCAGGATGCCTTTAGGAAGGTGTATCCTGGAATCCACATACAGCACCTTTCATTTTGCATCCGTCAACCCTGCTGCAGGCGGGTCACCTGGGCAGGAGGCCCCTGGCCTCCAGGCCCTGGGCTCTGCGAATGAGGACACTCCCAGATATTTTTGACATTACCTGTCTTGGAGGAATGTTGCTTATCTGAGCTGTGATGACCACCATGGGGGTCTGTGGAAATCCCCACGTTTCCCCGGGGTTGGGGGTTGCACAGCAAACACTGGACCCCAAATGAGGCCTGGCTCCCCGGTTTAACGGATGGGCACAGAGCTGGGGGAAATGTGAACCCTGCTTCCCCTCCTCCGCCGCTTTTCAAAAACTAATATTGATGGACCTGCTGCCTGAATCCGCACTCCTTTAACATTAGAGAACTTTCACCATTTCTTTGCTCCTTCTGCCATAACCATGGGCATTGCTTTCTATGGATTTGCTTATTTTTCAGCAAAGAAGTGTCAGTCCAATAACCAAAGGCTAATGAGACTAGGACCTGCAGGGTGGGTGGGAACGTGGTGGAGGTGACAGGAGGCAGCGATGCTGTGCTGGGTGGACAGGTTTACTCAGTTTGGTCTTCTGGAGTTCTGTTTATCATTAGCAAGACTAAAATCAAATAATTTCCCCTTCAATACGGAAGATGAAACATTTTGTACCTATTAGGAACCTAGGCATGCGTATACTTATAGATATTTTATAAACAAATACTTATATGAAAAATAAATAAAACCCTCAAAACGGAATAAAAACGAAAACAGAGGACACTTTGAATGACACAACCTCCCCCAAAGTCACTTGAAACCCAGTCCTTGGGCGAGACGCCCTCAGCTGATGACAAAAACGAATGACAAATGACCCTCAAACTCCAGTTAGCAGACGTTATTGCAGGGATTTCGAGGTAATCACTCTGCAATCATTTGGGCGGGTTGTAGGATTAAAGAAGTTGCGTGGGGAGCCCGGGTTCCCACAGGAGACACCGAGTGGAATACAAAAGGGCACGGAGGAGCCCTGTACTACCACGCTGAAACTGAAGATCCCTACACAAACTCACTTTGGTTTATGCACAGGCTGCCCTCAGCCAGGTCTGCAGAGGGACGAGGACCGGGCCTGGAGGCCTGGGAGGAGAGGCGCTGAGCCCGCAGTGTCGTGGGCAAATAGGCTTTTCACCTTCTCACCTGCGCTCTGTCCTCAGCCTGCTAGTGAAGGTTGCTGCGCACAGCCTGGAGCTCTGTGCCCTGGAGGCCTGTGGGGACAGTCAGGGGCCGACTGAGGGAGGTGACAGGGGAGGGACTACGGGGCTCAGGCCCCATCTAGATGGGCACAGAGACAGCCCTGCCAACAGAAAGCCAGGCTGCCCACCGCCAGAGCTCTCTAGGTGTGCAAGCGCCACAAATCACGTGAATCCTGCCCATTTTTAACCATGGGCAACTAACTCACAACTTTTCAAAGCATCACGCAGCCCAAACATAACCCTCTGGTGGGCTGTGTGGCCTTCAAATTCATCCTCTGAATTAAACCAGCCTACCAATGTCTCGGTCTTTTCCTTCCAGCAGAGGCACTTCACCCAGGACTGCTTCAGACCCTTCGTGGAGACAGTATTTCATTCCCCAATGAGACTCTGCTCACCTTCCCCTGCCCTGCTCCCCAAAATCATGGGGAATGGAGGCAGGAGTGAAAGGAGTCCAAGAGCACCACCTCCCCCACCTCCCACAGCTGCAGGAGGACAGAGGTCCCCCACCCCCGGGGACCAAGCAGAGATAAACATTAACAAGAGCTACAACCAAGCCAGCCCGACTAAGCAGCATCCTGTGGGTTTGAAAGGCAGGCGCCTGGCCAGAGGCAGCAGTGTCCTGTCTACTCACACCTGGAACAAAGTGGATCCTGAGAACTTTCCCTGAAGCTTCAGAGTCCCTGGGAAAATTGCTGCCTGGCCAACTGCACAGGTGTGGTAGATGGAGTAACAAATGCCTAAAGATGTCTGTGCACTAATCCCCCAGCCTGGGGCTAGGTCACTTTACAAGGCAAAAGGGATTTTGCAGAAGGATTTACATTAAGGATCTTGAGATTGGGGAGATTATTCTGGATTATCTGTATCAGCCCTCTGTAATCACACAGGTCCTCAGACAGGGAGGGTCATGGGGAAGGACATATGATGACAAGTAGAGGGGTGGGGTGGGGAGGGAGTGACATAGGTTTGAGGATGTACTGATGCTGGCTGGAGAGGTGGAACAGGGCCAAGAGCCAAGGGATGCAGGCAGCTTCTAGAAGCTGGAAAAGGCCAGGACAATGCGTTCTACCCAGAGAGAGCACACCTCTGATGATCTGTTTTGGACTTCTGACCTCCAAACTAGAATATCATGGATTTGTGTGGTTTTAAGCCATAAAGCTTGTGACAATCTGTTCCAGTGGCATTGAGTGGCCTGTCTGCTGCTCCTGTGAATTCTGAAGTCCTTCCCTGTGGCCTTAGAACTTTCCCTGGTGACATGGTGGACAGGCATCTGAGGATGGGTGTGTGTGTGTGACAGGTGAGTGACATACAGTCTTGAGAGTCAGAGACTTAGAGACAGTGGCAAATTCCATTTCCTCCACAGCCAAGAGTTTCATTCCTCCTCTTGCTAATAAAGAATAGTGGGCGCCCGGGCACACTCTGGCTCAGACTCCAGCTCTGTTTGGGCTCCGCGCTGTTTTTTTCCAATAATAACTTTTTCGTAACAGGAACCATAACAACAACTGGAATCTACTGAGCTCTTACTGCGGACCAGACACTGTTTTAAGCTTTTCACATGTTTCCCCCATCTAATTCTTACAGCCACAGTATCCTTTATAGAAGATCAATATTTTTTTTTTTTTCCAAAAAGAAAATGTCTCACAGGCAGTGTCTCCACTGCCCATGTCTGGACTGGTGCCTGCAATACGGTAAGTGGTCAATAAATAGTTGCTGAGCAAACGAACTGCAAGGCCTGATGGGAGAGGCAGGTCAGTCACACTAGTAGATTATCATTCCCTGGTACAGTTTTTGGGAATGAAATAGCCTCTGGAGGGAGTGTGGTGCCAGGAAGGGCTTTCGTGAGGAGAGTTTAATGCTGAAAGGCAAGGGGAGGAGGTGGTAGTGTCCGTGTTAGAAGCAAGTAGCCAGGGGACAGCACAGGAGAAGGAAATGGAAAAGAACTGGAAATTGTGAGAAAGCCGGTGTGTCTGGAGCTTAAATTCACAGGGAGGTGGGACAGGATGAGTCCCCGGGGATTCAGACCTGCAAGATTAAATGAGTTTATGAGTTTCCTGTGACTGCTGTAACAAATCCCCGTAACTTTGGAGGCTTAAAACCACAGAAATGCACTCTCCCAGCTTTGGAGGCCAGAAGTCCAAAATCAAAGTGCTGGCAGGGCTGCACTCCCACCTAAGGCCTTGGAAGAGAATCCATTCCTCACCTCTTCTACTTCCTGGGGGCTCCAGGTGTTCCTTGGCTTGCGGCCACATCCCCCAATCTCTGCCTCCATGTTCACATGGCCTTCTTCCCTTTGTATCCTTTCTCTCTCTCTCTCTCTCTCTCTTTCCCTCTCTCTCCTCCCTCCTCTTCTCTCCTTATAAGGACACCTAGCACTGGATTCCAAATCCAATCCAGACAGACATTATTCTGAAAGACATCCCAGTCCTGAACTTAATGGCATTTGCCTATTTCTCCTAAGGCTTTATAATCATAGGGGACTGGAGGGTTAGGACTTAGACATATCTCTTTGGGGACGCTATTCAACCCACTACAGACACTCACCTTTTCTAGCAGCAAAGGGCCCTGGGATGTCCCCCACTGCTGCGGCGATTAAACAGACCCAGGACAATGAATGGGCAGCGCCGTTCAATGTGTCAAGGAGGCTCTTCTCCGCGTCTGGGAGATGCGTTCGCAGTGGAAATGTAATTCAGTCCACCCACTGTTTCCCTCCCCCGGTTTCTGTCATTGTGTTTCAGCTGAAGAAGACAATGGCCAAAATGGGGATCCCGAAATAAAGCCTCACAAGGATCTAGAACATTTGAATCAAGCTATCTTAGAGGTGGAAAGCATCCCCAGGAAGTGTGTGTGGTCTCATTGTCTCTTCCGTTACCTCTTCCTCACCTCCTAAGTTTCCTCTTTCTGATCCCAACACCCCACCCCTTGAACCCCCAGTGGGGACCGTCCCCTGCACACCAGAGGGAGGCTGAGTTTGCTGAGAAAAGAGCCCCGCCTGTTCCGAAGGGTCATCTTGATCACTTGTCACCTTTTTCCAACCTCTGCTACATTTAGACTTTCTTCCCTCTCTTTCCCCGAATGCATTATGGATGAGGACCATTTCCTTCTCATCCAGCAGCTGAGAATCACTATCAAACACGGCTTCTTTAATGTGCTTCCAGAAATCATAGCCTGCCCTTGGACACAGAGTTCCCTGAACATTCCCGGAGACAGAAGTTTTAAATATAGAATGTACGGGCACACACGTCGGTACAGGTACAAACAGTGGTCCCGGGGGGGTGGTGGGACCTCTTGCGGTACAATCATTCTAATCTGGGCGTGAACGGGGTGAGTTCACATTTAGGACAAGTAGCCCCTCTTCCAGGTAGATTGAAAGCAGTGAAATTTCTGGTTCTGATTTGGCTGAGCGCGACACCTCCCAACTTGCCCCCCACTTCCTTTATTCTCCTAACCCATCTCAAAAATAGGGGAGAATAAAACGAAAGGAGATGCTGGTCAAAGGGGACAAACTTTTAGTTATAGGAGGAATTCAGGAGGCCTCATGGACAGCATGCTGACGGTAGTCAATAACACCATATTCCACACGTGAAATGTGTGGACAGAGATGTCCAGTGTTCTCTGCCCTCACCCCTGCCACACACACATGGTAACTTCGAGGTGATTGGTGTGTTAATTAGCTGTAGTCCCCATTTCCCAATGTATATGAATACATCATGTTGTACATCTTAAATATTTACCAGTGAAAGTTTTTGTTGGTAAGTCATACATCCATCAAGCTGAAAAAACTTAAAGATGAAAAAAAATCGGGATACAAACACAATCTGGTATAATCCTCATTAGATATGCAGAGAAATAAAAGCTGACAAAAACCCTTTAAAAATTAAAAAGAGACAACTACACTGGAAATAGTCCAAAGATAGTAATTACTTGGGTAATTTTCTTCTTTCTATGTCTAAATTACCTATTCTTCTTTTTTTAAACTCCTTTTTATGCTTTACTGTCTAAGCTATTACAGTTGTCCTAATTTTCCCCCTTAAAATATCTATTCTTAATAGATACTAATTTTACTAGTTAGCAAATTGTTTAAAACCTGCTTTCCAACCCTACTCCTAGAGACGTAAGGAGAGAAACTGTGCAAAAATGGTTATATTGCTGTACTGCGAATTTTTCTCGGTTATGTTAAAAAATCCACAGGAGTAACATTGCTAGTAATCTACTGAGTGCTAACGACATCCCTGATGCTGTTCTACAGCCTTTGCATGTATTACCTCTTTTCATCCCCATGAGACAGACGTGATGATTCCCCCCACTTCACAAATGAGGAACTGAGGCACAGAGAGGCTGAGAGACTTGTCCAAGATCACACAGCTAGTATTTGCTGCAGCTTGAACTTGACACCAAAGCCTCTCCACTGACTTCACTTACTGTCCCTCTGTTAAAAAGCTAACTTTTTAACACCTCAATACCAATGAGATGAAATTTGTTCCTACCACAAAGTGGAATATGACACAGCCCTTTAAAAACACAACGTGGTTCTCCACAAACTTCTATGGTGCTTAGGTGGGTGCCCTCAGGCCATTTCCCCATGTGGAATTGAAGTCTTCTGATTTGCATATAGCAATGAATGGTCTTTCTTATCAGATGGGAAACAAATGAGATTAGCCCACACTGAGGATTATCCTTAAATAAATTCTCACTTAATATTTTTCCAAAGGCATTTACATACCTTACCACACATGGAACATGAAATGCTTGCCAAGTTCCCTTGGGGAGTCTCTTCCCCCGAGAAATGGTGGCAGCTGTTCAATGTCACCATTAAGAGAGAGAGTGAGCAGTGCTGTCCATGGAATGTGTCTCAATGTGGTTCCTGACATTGTGATGACCTGTTACTGCAGCCACCACGGCCACCAAAAGCCTGACGGGGGCAGCTCATGGAGTGGGGAAGCGGAGAGGGGCATCCAGAAACTATCAGACATTTGAGGAAAAGGCTGAAACCCCACCCCGGGGGCTGGAGCCCAAGGGGGTCATGTCTAAATGATGGTTAATATTCGTTTGGGTGGAAGAAAGAGTCGAAAAACCTTTAATAGCTGTATTATGGTGTCTCTTGTCACCTTGAGTCTCTGTAGCGTTGCTCATTAAAAACAAGCAAACATTAAGTCCTTGGAGGCACACTGGATTCGGGCAAGTCCTAACAACATGATAATATTAATGTAAAATGAAACCGTACAACAATATGATATCTTTTCTAGGGATGCATACAGAAGTCTTCTTATCCAGTGAGACCGAAAGCCAAGAAGTTAAAGCGGGAGGTGGGGGGTTGTTTTATGATGTAACCCACTTTCAATGCTTTATTTACACGAATTGGTTTTGCATTATTCACCAGCTGGTTTCTGTTGAGCCAGGGCTTTTCCTTACCACTCTTGTCAGCCCACTGGTGAGCCATGTCATCTTTCTTGCACAAATTAATTCATAAAGGCAGAGAGCTATAATTTCCAATGCCAGTTTCAGGAGGCATGAAACCTTAAAAACAGTAATTTAGAAACCCAAGGGCAGAATCCTTCCCGAGTTTTATTATTTTCCCCCTGATCTTTGATAGCTGTTACATCTCTACGTAATTCAACAGCCATGCGTTCAGGAATTCAACTTGATTGAATTTCCCCTCGCTGTCACTTTGGTACCCGTAGGAACAATAACTCTTTCGTACTCACGTGTAACCAGTTTACCTGATGCTTGACTGAAATGTGTATCTGAAACCATGAGCGCAACTGGCAGAAACAGGTGACAGGCTAAGCCTGGGTGCCCGGTGCTGCCCCGATGACCCTACTCCAAAATTTCACCTCATGCCAACATTTCATATCCTCCTATTTTGCTCTATACTTCCTCCTTAGCGCTGATCCAACATGCTACATATTTTATCTTCATTACTGACAGTCTCCCCCTCTAATATGCGAAGCCCACAAGGGTAGTGCTTTGTAGCTGTTTTGTTCACTGCCATCTCCCTAGCACCCAAAACAAAGCCTGGCCCATAACAGATGCTCAATAAATGCTTGGCGTGTCAATGAGTGACGTTCTTCAAGACACAGTCTAAGCCTCAATTGTGCTAGGAAACCCTTTTTATGAATATGCACCTCCACCCCCAACCTGGGCAGGCACCTGTCAGGGTGCGTCCAAGTCATCATCAGTGTCATCACCCCTCACCCTGGCTACATACATGTCAAGCCTGCTGCTAAGCTCCATACATTCGAATTGCCAGATTAAATACAGGGCACCTGGACACATCTGCATTCCATGTAAAAGATTTAGAATATATATATATATATATTAGTATAAATACTTCCCATGCAATATTTCGGACCTACTTACATTTGAAAAAAATTATTCACCCAACAGATTAGGCACAGGCATCCTGCATTTGTGTTTGCTGGACCTGGCACCCTTACTTACGCACTTGCTGTCATTGAACCGACCGGAGGGGGGTGGACCAGCGGACTGGTGGGGCGGCAGGGGACGGGGGTGGGGTGGGGGGCAGCAAAGAAAAACTAGCAGAGCTTTGTAGTGCAGCCAGAGCGCTCTCCGTCAAACAGGGGACAAAAAAGGGAACAAGAAAAAGGAACCACCTTCCATTTGGAATAAGAAACTAAGAAAGAAGTGACCAGAGTGGCTTCAAGGCAAGCCTGGAGAAATGAGCTTCCGCTCCAGAACAAATGAATGATATGAGACTCTGGGAAAAATAGATCTTCCATTGTGGAGGACTTGAAAAATGATCCATCTCCAAGAATGAGGCAGGCTCTGGGTAAGAGACCGGCGGCGGTCCAGCCTGATAAAGGACTCCCTTCTAGGAGAGCCCAGCGCAGGTCCGCTCCCAGCGACAGACCCCTCACCGTCACCGAGGCGGGTGGCGGTGCGCAAGCTCAGGGGCGCCACCTGCAGGAGGGAGCGCTGCACTGCAGCTGGACTATCAGTTACCCTTCTGGAAGCGTCAATGAACCGTCCGCCCACCTGCGGCTAAATGCAGACGCGACCCTCTCCAGCCCAAGCAACCCCCTTGCACTGGAAGCTCGTTGAGAAGTAAATTTGCTCCTTTCTGGTAGTTTTCATGCTATCCGGCATATCTTTTATATTTAATTGTATTACTTTCTCTCTCCACCCCCAATAGGATATACATTCCACAATGGCAAGAATTTCTTTTTTTTTTTTTAGTATTCTTCATGGCGGAATCTCCAGTATCTGAAACAGTGTTTAGCTTGTGGGAAAAAACCTCAATGCATATGTTAAATGAGCTAATGAATGAGTGCAGCTTCCTTACGAGAAAGGGGTCATGCCCTCTCCTTCCACCTCCCTCCCCACCGGCTGGAGATCTGACCCAGTAACGGTGAAAGTCTGGGCTCATACAGGGAGGTGAAGGCACCCTGAGAGAATGGAGCAACAGGGTCGGCAGGATCCAGAGTCCCTGCACCATGTAGCCCAAAACTCCCCTAACTACTGGCACCCGCGGCATTGTGGGAGCGAGAGAATGAATGCACCGAGTTCAAGCCATTGCTGCCTCCGCCTCTGATGTGACAGCCAAGCAATTGCAGCAGCTGGTGAGAGGTGCACTCGGAAGAGAGGGTACTGGATTCTGTGAGGGGTGGGCGTCCAGGAAAGAGCCCCCAATGAGGCTGTATTGACGGGGTCTAGACGCATGGGCAAAGGAAGTGATGTCATCCCCAGCAGAAGACACCAGCCACATGGAAAGGTGAAAGATGAGAGGCCATGGCACGTCAAGGGAACAGCAAGAGCACCAGCAGGCATGCTAGATTTCCAGGCTGAGCTAGAGAGGTGAAGTGCCTGTTTGGGGCTTGGCTTCAGGGGACATTCTCTCTGGCCTGGGTGGACAATTCTGCGGCCCCTGAAATTTGGGTTGGAGGAAAAGATGGCCCCTTGGGTGTCATCTGGGCCTGCCTGCTCCCCTAGCATATCTTGGCCTCTTGCAGGAAGTCACAGGTCTGGAGAGGATCTAGGACTCTGGAGTCACCTAAGGAGCACTACTGTCCCCCAATGATCTCCCTCCAGACATGTCAAGTGTGTGAAACCCTCAGCTAACCAAACGCCTGACTGTTGGTCCAGGAAATACAGCCACTCTACACATAATCTCCAAGAAGAAATTCTGATGTTCTTAGACTGACTCGGGTCCACGCTAGAGCCAAGAGCCCAGGAAGAACCTGTAGTGTGCTAAAAACCAATGACCAAAATGACCCTGGGAGGTGTCATATTACAGCACTGCCCCAGCACAGCTTTTGTCCTTTTAAAATGTGCTTTTTCAATGTATGTTCTGGGAGAGAATTGGCCTGGTTCCTGAAAACCCACTCTAAATGTGTATAATTTTTAGAAATACAGTAATTAAGGCTTCCTGTGACCTGCAGTTTAAATGAAACTGAAATTTCACAGGAAGAAAGAGTTCTAACAGCTCTGAATTCACCAGCCTCATTCTAATGGGAAACTGGCTGTCAGCACCTCAAGGATGTGTCCAGAGACCACTCCCCTTGGCCACTGGGGAGCAGGAAAATTACAAAAGAAAGCCCTGCCCTAGCTCTTAGCAATCTTATAAATCTACACTTGCAGAACAAAAGGTACAATTTGGTACTCCAGTCCATTTTCTACCAGTCAAGAGGTTTTGTTTGTTTGACATTTTCAAGTTTGAAAATTTCACATAAAATTTGGAATTTTCAGCTCCTGACTGCTCAGAGACCAGGCCATGCTGCATCTGCATTTGCACCTGACAGCAATGGACTCAAATTAGTGATTGCTATACCCTATAAACAAAGCACATGCTCTCCACTTTGCCGCAGTCCCTACTATTCCTTATTGCCTCCGTAGTACCACCCACGTTCAAGGTTCTTAGTATTCTTAAGGTAGAAAAGTCATTCTCTACACCCACACCTCTAGAAGAAGTGGGAAAAATATAAGATGGAGGGTCAATTTGTTCCAGAAAATATGGGGTCAATCTTAGGAGCTTGTAGATGTGATGAACATGCCTGTATCTTTGATAAAAAAATATCCCTGCATCAATGCAACCCAGCATTTTTGTGGTTTGTGGTACTGTGCCTGGCACTGGGGTTCATAGGAATTTGTAATCCCTCCTCTTGTACGTTAGATGAGGGTCCCCAATTTGTACCGCTCCCTCTGCCCATGCGACTTTGCTGTTCCCCCAGAAGAGGCAGAGTGCATTTCCTTCCTCTTTGATCTTGGGCTCAACCATGCGACCTATTTGGTTAATGGGACTTGGGTGGATGTGACACAGGCATAGGCCAATGCAGATATGTTTATGCTCCTGACCTTTTGGCATTGTCACGAGAAGAACACACTCCCCCAAAAGCAAAGGGGCTTGGATCTAAGCCCCCAAAAGCCCAGCCTTGATCAGGCAGCCCCTAGTCCTATGAGCTAGAAGAAATAATTGTTCTTATAAAGCCACAGAATTCAGGGATGGTTATTCAGTAATGTGGCATTAGTTGGCTGATACATTTGCTACCACTGAGTCCCATAATACCCTAGTCAGTTGGTGGCTGGACCTTCAGGATGCCCAGCGATTTCTTTCCTTTTTGAGACTCCACCGTGTTGCAGGCTCGTTAAATTAACAAGGACAGCCTGTCCTCTCCGTAAGGTATGAGACAAAATAGGTTAATTGTGAGCCTTTCACGCCAGTCAGTGCCTGCTGACTGCCACCCCAGCTGCTGTTCCCTCCAGCATCTCTGCTTGGAAAGCTACCAACGTAGTCCCAGCCCTTCGGCTCGCTGACGGTTTCTAAATGTTATCAGGGTTCACGAAACCAATGGCAGACGCAGATTGGCTTTGTCTTGCTTTCAAATCCAAGTTGAAAATACGAAACGTGATCGCTATATTCCTTTATGGCCAAGAACCAATACACGTGGCACTCTTATCGTGTTCAGGGAGAAGGGATGGGGGACTGGACAGGGGCAGTGACATTGTCATTGCAGACCTGTGTCGAGGACGTCAGCACCGAGTGGGGGAGAGCTGACTTATACAAACGGCAGGTGGCAGAGCTCGGGGCTCTCTCCCCTGCCCAGCCTCCAGGTGTTGGGGTTCACCGGGGCCCTGGGCCCTGCCTTCTTCTCCAGGAGACCCCAACCAAACTCAAGGCTTTGAATTGGGTCTCCATGCCCCTGTCTAGTTTCTAAGCTTAGGTTCACAAATCAATTGCCTGCTGGACATGTCCACCTTGCTCTCTCGGAAGCCTCTCAAAACTGAGTACGTCCGAGGTGGGTTTGCCGACCTTTCTGCCCGTTCCAGATTCCCTCGTCTTCTCCACATTGGCCAATGGGACCACCCAGGTGCTCCAGGCAGAAACCTGCATGCAACCTTTGCCATCTCCCCTTCCTGCACCTACACCCCCCACATCTGGTCCCAGCCCTTCAGATGCTACCTGCAGAATCCACCCATTTCTCCCTCGGTCTCCATGGTCACCGTCCTGGATCGGGCTATCACGATACCTCCACTTGATGACCATAACAGCCATCACAACCGACCTGTCCTCTCACTTCCGTTCCATCGCCACTCCCTGCCTGAATGAGCAATCCGGAAATCTGGAAATGTGTTGGTTGACGCAATGATGGGAACTCTGTCAGCAACTAGGAAAGGGGTGGGGTGAGCAGGGATGCTAGCTACAGGGCCTGCGATATTTAGGACATCCCACGAAAAAGAACTATCCCAAATCCCACCCAAGTGCAGAATGTCCCACCTGATATGCACATAGGAACAAAACTTAAAAATTAACTCCTAGACCTTAATTCTGATTTACCTATTAAAAAAAGGAGTTTTTGTATGACTTGGACAAATCTTGGGTGTTTCAGGAGTGGAACGATCATGTAAATGTAAATCAAGAGAAGACTGGACCTCTCTGAGTGTTTTTTTTTTTTTTTTTAAGATTTTATTTCATTATTTTTAGAAAGAGGGGAAGGGAGAGAGGCAGAGAGGGAGAGAGACATCCATGTATGGTTGCTTTTCACTTGCCTCCAGCCACAGACCTGACTGGAGACCTGATTTGCAACCTTGTTATGTGCCCTGGCTGGGGAATCGAACCTGCGACCTTTGGGTTCGCAGGCCAGCACCTTATCCACTGTGCTACCAGCCAGGGCTGTGTTTTAATGCCTAAAGAGCTCTCCACCACTTTGGAAACTCCCAGCACCTGCAGAAATGTCAACTGTGTCACTTGGAGGCTGGAGGCTGGGTCGGTCATACTGCATGCATAGCTCTTGTCTTTGTTTTTTCCTGTGCTATGTGCAACTGTCATTGAGTGAGGACTTCTTTATACCCTCTAGCGGTTATACAAGAGCATCTGTTTACTGACATATGTAATACTTTACTAGAAATTAATTTTATTTTACATCTATACATGGCAACACACACACGTTTGAAATTGTATGTAGATTGTCGTACTGTCTATTAATTTTGTGTCATGACAGTAACAGAAGCATTACAAACATGTTATAAGGGGAAGGAATGGGTCTGCTAGGACAGGAAACCATTCATTTAGAGGAAAATTATCTCCGGGGGGAGGTGGGCGGCTGAATCACAGGGAGGACTGCCCATTGTGGAAAATTAACAGGTAGCTTAGAGCTGGAAGACCTTTAAAAACAGGGAGATGGAGAAAGCCTTCCAAATTTTTAGATGGTGAAATGATTTTTGTTCAAAAAATTAGAAAATGAAAACGTCCTTCAAAATCAGCTGCCTTGTTTTTTTCATCTCTATCTTCAAAGGAGAATTAACTGCTCTGGGTGGTCCTGCTGGGTTTCAGGGCCCCCAGGACACAGCCTCCAGGTGGTTTGGGGTTACAGCCTGCCTGCTTCCCTGGGGGCTGGGAAGGAACGCCGATGGAGCAAACCTACCTCTCTATATTTCATCAGCAAATCAGGAGAAACCTGGACACCATCCCGTGGGGTCTGGGTGGGCTGAGAGCCTATGGTTTAGAGGGTGATTTATAGAGAAGCCCATTCAGAGGCCTAAAAAGGTTCCTTTTTATTTTTCTATTCTTTTTTTTTCTCTCTCTCTCAGAACTGCTTTCTGTAGAAACATACTATTTTGTTTCATTAAAAATACACTGAAAACATGCCGGCCTGCGAACGCATAGGTTGCTGGTTTGATTCCCCAGCCAGGGCAACCATACATGGATGTCCCTCTCCCTCTCTCTGCCTCTCTCCCTTCCCCTCTCTCTGGAAATAATAAATACAATCTTAAAAAACAAAAAACAAAAAACACTGAAAACAGATATGTCTCCATTGACATGCGTAATGTTCTACTAGAAATTGATTTTATTTTACATCTATACCAAGGCCGTAGAAGAAATCAGGGCACGAGACTGCTGAGCAATGCAAATACCCACAGCTCCCGTCCTCTCCCGACCAGGCAAACAGCGACGGGGGTCACCCCAGCTTGGGGGAAGGGACATAGAAATGCGGACGCAAAAGGGGCCACATCCTAAACCCGAAGAGCTCAGGGGAGGCCTGCGTGGCAGGCGTTACAAACTCAGAGACCTAAAGTAACCCGGTAGGATGGTCTGAAATGAAAATTCAACTTAAAGTGAGTCATAGTGGGTGGTCCCGTCCTAGGCCTGTAGCTTCCTGGACAAAAGCCAGTCTTTACCTTGACTGAGCCTGTGTACTGCATCTATGACAACTTGCATGTGTGACAACATACCTTTGGAACGTGCGAATAACCCCCCTTTCCCAGACGCCTCAGGGCACAACCGCCCACCAGAGCACAGGCCACAGAGCCCCCCACTCTGTCTTGTTTCCTGCTGCCATCGCTACGTGCCATAAATGTTCGCTGTTAACACCCTACACCCGCCCCTGTGACAAGCGTGTCCGTCCATTTTTACTTTTTATCCAATCTCAGAGGTTTCCCAGCTTTGCTTTCTCCGCCTCCCTAATTATTACCGACAGATCTCAGGTCTCCCCTTTGATTCCGATGTATAAAGTAAGTGGTAAAACGGCCATTTTCCCGGGCATTTTCTCAGTCCATGGAGGTTTTGCTTCCCAGCGATTGTTGTCAGTTTGGCCCAAATACATGCATAAAAATTCTCTGCAGGTTTGTACGTTTCCTAGGCCGACAGAAAAACTCTATCGACAACTTAGATCTAAGGCGAGCAGGTCGCTGCGGTTCCTCAAAGCCTCAAACCAGAATCAACCTGTCCAGGATGGATGATTGCTCTGGGGCCGTGGGTTTCGAAGTGCAGAACCTGGGCCAGCAGCGCCTGGGAACTTGTTAGGAATACAAATCCCCAGGAGCTGCCCCAGACCCTCTGAGTCAGAAACTCTAGGGGCGGGTCCGGCAAGCAGGATCTTAAAGATCCCCGTGGGAAACAGGCAATTGTAATGAAGGCCAAAGTGTGAGACCCACCGGTGGAAGGAAAATGGAGCGTTGATTTCCTGGTTTCTCTCAATGGAAGTCAAGAGTCTGGCGAGAGATGAAAGATTACTTACTGCATAATTCCATTATAGGAAATTCAAAACCAGGAAAAATTAATCTATACAATCAATAGAAATCCCAGTAAGACCGCCCTCTGGGGAAGTATTACTGAGCAGGGAGGGACACCTAGGAGCTTTGAGCATTGCTCACACATTCCAAGTCCTGACTACACGGGTGCAGACATATGCAAATATCAAGCCATGGACTTACAATTTATGTACTTCAAAAATGTAAGAATACAAAACTCCAAAGGCGAGTTTGATGCCCTCCTGAGACGGGGGAAAGAGGCCTATTTCACCACGCCAACATTTTTTTTTTTTTAACCTGAGTTATGGCTAATAATTAAAGCCTCCAACAGCTCAGCCTGCCTTTGTTCTGAAATCACCGTATGCAAAAATGGAGCTTTGTAAAATGGAAAAATTCGTTGGCAATTATTTGCTTTGCAGAAAGAAGGGTTCACCACGGGGCTTCTGTAAATGGCCGGCTCCCTTAGGTACATTTGAAAAATGGGATCGAAGGTGCCAGAGGCTGTATATTCACAGATGTTAATAGATGCACAGAGGATGGTGACGTGTTGGTCTTCGGGCAGGGGAAGGGGTGGGCGGATGTAAGGAAGGAGTTCAGCCTTAATGATCAAGACAGAGGTCAGGGCTCCCTAAAGCGACAGAAGCTGCCAACCCTAAATGTTCTGTGTTCCTAGTACTGCTGAATGTGGGTGGAAAGAAAACTTATGGAGAACAGAGGACAGAGGCCACAGAAAGCCCAGTGCCCTTGGATATGTCTCAACGTGCATTGGACTCAAGGGTGACCTGTTGAAGTGCAGATGCCGGGAGGGGCCTGAGAGTATGCATCTTCTATAAGCTCCCAGGGGAAGCCAGGGCTGCTGGTCTGTGAACCACACTCTGAGAAGCAAGAATATCAGGGAAATCACTTATGTGGATTCTCTCACTTTATCTTCACACCCATGCTCTAAATACACAAGGTACGTCCTGAAAGTATTGAGCAATGTCAATATACTTAAAATAGTTTGCAAGGCCAATACTTTTGGGACGGACCTCGTATATTATCCTCATTTTACAGCTCGGAGCACAGAGGCAGGGAACAGCGAGGTCACCCAGCAGGTTGGTGGGATTTGAACGCCGGCCTGCCTGACCCTCGTTTTGGACAATACAGTCAGCAGTAGAGCACAGTGGAGCAGACGGGATCTTTCTTACCCTGCTGCCCCCGACTCCGCACCCCATGGCAGTGAAGGTAGATAATCTGCTAGCTTCTAGGCAGCCAGCCTGTCTCCGTTTATATTCAATTATAATTGGAAGGCTATTCTTGGTGACCGAATATATATGCATGAGGACAGCAGTGACATGTTCTTCCCTCCCTGTACCCTCTCTGCCCTTGTTGAAATTAAACTCCAAGAAAATACCCATAATTAGGAGATGACCAGAGAGCAGGGGGCTGGCTTACCCTTCCTCCTTCCAGCTGTAACCTTGGTCCCTACGTATTGTCCGGTTAGTCCTTTGCATGTTTCCCGTTGAACCTGGGAGCTCTTCCTCTTCCTTTCACGGCCCACTGTGCAATGACACAGCAGTGGGGGTCGGGGGGTGGGGGTGGGGATAGAGCTTCTTTTTAAATAAAAATTACACCTGCAACTACATCATACCCTCCACTCCCCTCTGGTGCACATACCACGTGAAAAGTGAGTTCCTGGGATGTGAAGTGACCCAGAAGGTGAGGAGATGTTGGAAATGCAGGACGATGAAACCTGCAAGCTAGAGGAACCTGCAAAGCCGTGGTCTCCTCCCACCCCTGGCCTCCCTGGGAAGTCTAGGTGCAGCCACCAGGCTGCGGGGCCGCGGATCTCAATGTGCTGGGCTCACTGGGGCTCCTGTTCTGTTCCGTCAAGCACACGGACCGCCGAATGTTTAGACGAAGAGATTCTTCTCCCCTCTTCTCCCAGGGGCCCTCAGTGGATGGGTCAGGAGTACCAGAAACTCAAACGCCAGGCCAAAGAAAGCAGGAGTAGTTTTGTTAACTTCAGACAAAGCTGACCTCAGAACAAAGATGATTGCGGGGATCATGCGGGTTACCGCATCATGATCAAGGTGCCCCTTCTCCAAGGAGACACACAATTCTAAATGTGTGCGCACCTAACAGCAGAGCTTCAAAATATACGTGGCAAACAGTTCTGGGAAAAGTAGAATGAAGATGGAGGCATCGCACTGTTTGTTTTCAAGACTTACTTTAAGCTACAGTGATTACAATGCTATGGGGCTAGTGAAGGGATAGAGACATAGGTCAGTGGAACAGAACAGAGAGGCGAGAACTCGACCCACACAAACGCAGTCAACTGATTTTTGACAAAGATGCGCAGGCAATTCGATGGAGAAACAATAATTGTTTCAACCAATCATGCAGGAACAATTGGACATCTGTACATGTCAAGCACCATATTAAGATTTTCTTCCATGCATTGCCATATTTTATCATTAATACACTGTGAAGTCAGACTGATTTTTACTTCCAATGCTCAGATATGTTCAGCGAGGCCAAGTAACTGGCCTGAAGACACAATGGTTAGTGTGCCTTAGCGGCAGATTTCAATAAAAAAGTCTAGCAACAGAGACAGAATTCTAAACCACCGTAGCAGCCAGAGGGTCTCAGGAGAGTTTCTCAAGTCTCTCTGAGACTCAGTTTCCTCATCTCTAAAATGGGAATATTAGTTCTTACTTCAAAGGGCTGACACAAGACTTCAGTAAAAGGACATAGAGTGCCGGGATCACCCTAGGTGTTCAATAAATGTTAGTTCCTCATCCCTAATGCCGGTGCCTGGGCCGGGCACACAGTAGGCTGTGTCTCTGCTGCTTGCAGCTGACATACTGCTTCCAGAGAGCCTTGCCTTGCATCCTTGCCTAGATCAGCCCACGGAACTAACTTGTTCAGAGAAGGGGCCTCAAGTTTCTAGATCGGAGGACCCCAAATGCTCCCAGGCTTAAGTCGCCCTCCACTCTTGAAGCAATGAGTAGAAAATAAAGCCAGGAAACCATTTCTCAAAATGACTCAACACATCCTCCTCTAAGATGTCTTGAGGCCTTGTCTATGTCAAAGCCATACTCATTCATCCATGTCTGCATTCATTCATTCGCTACCTATGTACTTCCTTGGTCATGCTACCATACTTGCCATGGCCCAGGCGTTGGGGAGACAGAAATAAATCAGACACTTTCCCTGCCCTGGAGGAAGTCATGGTCTAGGAGGGTCTGTAAGAACACTTGTCATAGTCTCTGGCTCTCTAGTTCCTTTTGAATGGCCTCCCCACATCTGGGGGAATTTCCAACACAGAAGCCAGAGGCTCATTCTCCCAGCATCCCTTGCACCCAGGGCAGTCATGTAACAGGCTCCACCAATCGGTGTTTGTGTGATACTTCAAGTAGAAGGGAGCCACTGGAGACACAGGTGCCCAAAGACTCCCTAGTTCTGCAGAGGACATCTGGCTCTCAGGGGCAGCTGGGACGGTGGCATTCAGCCACATTTTAGCTTTATTCCTGGCTGCAGAGCCTCCAAGCTGACTCAGACCCTAGTGGAGATCCTGTGAACTACCAAAAATGTCCCTTAGTCCATTTCCTTTTGTATTTAAATGGCTGAATTCAGACTGTGAAGGATTCAGACAGTAAAACCACCACCTATAAAGCAGGAGCTGCCAGAAGGGGCGGGGTATGCAGATGAAGACACAGTCCACGTAAGAGGGGTTATAGAAGAGCCATCCAAGGGCAAGTTCTTGGGATCGCAGTCCTGGGTCAAACACTGGCTCCACTGTTGTTTGCTGTGTGGTGTCAGCATCAACCTGACCGGTGCTGCCAAGGGCAGGGGTTGGGGGATGTTGGGGAAGGAATTTCAGGGCAAAAGGCGTGTAGGCCAGACATCCAGGAAGCAACGTAAGGATGGGCCCCACAACTACCCCACCCGCTGCACTGGGTTTTGGGAAATGATTGGTATAATGGTGAGGCAGGATTAAATCTTACCCTAAACCATAATACGAGTCTCGAAAGCAATATTCTGAATGAAAGGAACGCGAGACAAAAGACCCTATTCCGTATGATTCCATTCATAGGTCATTCTGTCGCAGGCAACATCCATGGACAGGGACAGAGAGAGGACCAGCCGCTGCCCAGAGCAGGAGCTGAGGGGACTGACCACAACGAGACATGGGGACCCTCCCTGGAGCGCTAGAACGTTCTACGTCTCCATCATGGTGGTGGTGACGCAAGTGTATATATGCATCTGTTAAAACCCCAAACGTACGGGTAAAGTGAATACGTTGCGTTGCACATAAGTAATTATACCTTCATGAATGAAGGTTAGTTGAGACAGTAACAGAGAGTATCCAGAACCGGGGGATGCAGGTAAAACCCAGAATCCTCTCGCCTCCATCCTTGAGCAGCCTACCTGGCATCCAGCAGTTACTTTTGCGCAACCCACCTAGTCTCCCCGAAAACTGAAGGCTCTGAGCTACACGGCTCCCAGCGCACTGTTGTGACTTGTTAACATGAAGCCACTGAGACAGATTTCCTTCCCTCCGTTCCAGTTTTGAACTAAGTCAGGAGAAGCTAGGTTGGCCAAACATTACCAAACCAAGTTGGAATTTATGACAAGCAGCGAATTTTTCCAGAAGCCTCAGCTAACTAACGTCTCCCTGCTGAGATGACTCAGCAGGCGCTCTCACCCCAACACTCTTCCAGAGCTGCGCCCCACAAAGGCTTTGTAGAGCCCTCCTGCTTGCCGGACAGGGAGTCTGCGCGTACAGTGGTGGGCAATGGGTGGTCCCTTCCTTCAAAGACTTGAGGGTCTCGTGGGGACCCAGACAATTAGAACATTACAGGGCAGCACAGAGGTGCCATGATGAAGGATTGCACAGAGCAGTGGAGGAACATAGTGGAAACGTGGGAGGAAAAGGAAGAGAAATCAAGGAAGACATCTGGAGGAGGTGGCCCTTGAGATAAATTGAGAAGGAGGGTTAGGGGCGTGAAAGATCTTGCTTTTTTTTTTTAAAGCATTCCAAGATGAAAAGCTTTTATTTTATAATTTTTTTCTTTTTTTAATATTTTATTTCATTATTTTTAGAAAGAGGGGAAGAGAGACAGGCAGAGAGGGAGAGAGACATCAATGTATGGTTGCTTTTCACCTGCCTCCAGCCACAGACCTGACTGGAGACCTGGTTTGCAACCTTGTTATGTGCCCTAGCTGGGGAATCAAACCTGCAACCTTTGGGTTTGCAGGCCAGCGCCTTATCCACTGTGTTACCAGCCAGGGCTAGATCTTGCTTTTTTAGTACATATTAGTAACTATTCTTTGCTGAGCTCTACCTGTGAACCAAGCTCTGGGCTCAGCTCTTTACATGTTTCATTTCAATGATCACAACCCTCTTACAGGCAAGGGAACTAAATCTCAGAGGTAAAATGACTTGCTTGAGGGCACCCAGAGAGTAATAGTAATTACAGCTAACAGTCCAACCCACTTTCTCTTCACCAGGCTCTGGTCAGTTATTTCACCGAATCCTTTTGGCAATTCTATGATGTGGATTTTATTATTAGAACCTTTTTCTACCTTAAGAAACAAAGGCACAGACAAGTTAAGTGACTTACCCGAGGTCACACAGCTAAAAAGCAACGAACCTCGGATATAAACCCAAAGAGACGGTCCAGCTCACAAGTTCTCAAGCATGACAGCACACCGCCAGACTTGCTGCGAGATCTCTGCTCTCAGCCAGGGAAAGAACAGTCTCTTACGAGAGTGACAGGGACAGTAATTGGGGTGGACACTGCGAAGCTCATAACATGTGCCCAGAGCACCACAAGTACCCTATACTGTTAGCTGCTGTCATTAAGGAATGATACGCAGACACTGAAAGTGACTGGTCCTCCCAACATGCTCACTGAGTGCCTGCCACGTGTCTTCGTACTAGGCACCATGCTGGGCTCTGGGGACACAGCAGTGGAGCAGACAAGGATCTCAGAGCCACGGTGCCTGCTGCTCGTAAAGTGCGTGTAACCCGACTCAACGATGCTGCCGTCCGGGGTGGACCCCCACACCGCAGAAGACATCGCTGCATTTAGATTATGGTCTCAGGTCATGTTTAAAAGAAAGAAAAATATTAACCCGGCAGAGAGAAAGGGCTAGCAAAAGAAATGCTCCAAAATGCTAAGAATGGTTGCCTCTGGGGGGCAGGACAATGGATGAAACTGTTTCCCCTTTAATGTTGTTCTGCACTTTACGATTCCCTCTAAGGGAAAAATGTCAGGCAGGTGAGAAATGGTGATGAGGAGGAAGCAAGGACAATAGCGCCAGCGGGCATGTCCCTAATCCTGCCAACAGGACCCTCGTGGCCCCCCCCAGTGCTACTCCCCGGCTCAAACCTTGGAGGGGCAGAGGGTTCCGCTCCTCACCACCAGAACCCCTTTTCCAACATCATGAGTCAACCCACCCTCCTGCTGCGCCACCCCCATCCCCCCTTCTTGTGAGTTCCCCCCTTGACATTCAATTTCATCCAGAAAAAAAAAATGAGATGAGGGTTCTAAATTAGAGCAAATAAATGACATTCCTATTCATTATTTAACCGGCTCTCAGACTTGAATGAACACTTGCAGCAGTTATTACCGCGCGACTCCAAACTCATTCCTAGGGAGCGGTCGCCGGCCGCGTGACCCGAGGGTACCAACACTATTTATTTATGAAGCAACATTTCCCAAGACTATCAGGCCAAGAAAGCACTGGAAAAACCTCAGCCTGTGAAGACAAAATGGCTTGCTTGTTTTCAGGGCCTGCGCCCACGTACACACACATACTGATGCTGATCTGGGCCCTTCATCAGCCTGACTCCTAGGGTCTTTGGGAGTCAGAGTGGGGAGCAGCTTTCCTCCATGAACCCCTGAATCAGAGACAGCTCAGGGAGGTCATGTCTTTGCAAGTTAACTACTGCTCTGAAGGGGTCCAGCCACAGAAGCAAATATTTCCTGAATTTCCATGTGACAGGCCCATAGCATGTTTTAAAATCATGACACAAAACCATCAACGAGACAAACTGATCGAAATGAGGACTTCCTACTGATCAAAAAGCCCCATGAAGAAAATTAAAAGGCAAGCCACAACCTGGGAGAATGTGTTCAAAATACAGAAGGGGTGGTCTAAAGTAGGTTTAGTCATGAGGGACATTCTTTTGAGTTAATACAGCTATTGTAGTCATCACGGCCTGCGTGTCTTTCTCCACATGAACAACTAACAGGAAACCTCCTTTTTGCCCAGCCCTGGATACCTGACAAAGGACTTGTGTCCAGAATATATGATGAACTCTGGCAGCTCAATGATCAGACAAAACCCTTGTAATAGAATGAGCAAAAGATTCGAAAGAAGATGTAAATGGCCCGTAAACAGGTGAAAAGATGGTCAACACCTTTGGATACCAGGAAAATGCAAACTATAACCCCAGCAAGACAGCCCTGCATTCCCGTTAATACAGGGCAAGCTAAAAAAATAAAACTTGAGAATACCAAGTGTTGGGACGCTCACACCCCGCTAATGAACATGTGGAATGGTTAACCCTCTTTGGAAATCAGGTTAGCAGTTTATTAGGAAGGTTAACATCTACCTATCCTATGGCTAATCAATTCCACTTACAAGTATTTATGTAAGAGAATGAAAGTAAAAAGACTTGTGCATGAATGTTCACAGTAGCTTTGCTGGTAATGGCAGCTGAAAACAACCCAAATGACAATCAATAGGTAGAGCGGGTGAACAATCTGAGGAACGGTCATACAGTGGAACTCTATCTGACAATAAAAATAACCAAAATACCGATATAAGCAATAACAGGGACTACACTGCAAAACAAAATGCTAAGCTAGACATAAAAGAGTCCAAATGGCGTGATTCCAGTCACGTGAAGTCGGGGAACAGGCAAAACTGACATATGATAGAAAAGCAACTGGTGATTTCCTAGCCTGGTGTGGGGGTCAGGGGGCTGCCTGCAAAGAAATACAAGGGATTTTTCTGAAGTGATGAAAATGTTTGGTCTCTTGATGGGGGTGGTGGTTACAAGAGTGTTCACATTTGTCAAAACTCATCCAACTGTATGGCTAAAAGGAGTGCTAGCCCTGGCTGGTGGCTCAGTGGATATGGTGCCGGCCAGCGAGCCCAAAGGTTGTTGGTTCGATTCCCAGCAGGGCACATAACCAGGTTGCAAGCCAGGTCTCCAGCCAGGTCCGTAGCTGGAGGCAGGTGAATGGCAACCATACACTGATGTTTCTCTCCCATTCTTTCTCCCTTCCTGCCCTTCTTTTTAAAAATAACAAATTAAAAAAAAAATCTTTAAAAAAAAATGTCTACATTTCCCAGCTTCCTTGTAGCTCAGGGGGCCTGTGTCATCCCATTCACCAGCCCCACCCATGGTCAATACCCTGTGATACCCTCTCCCCTGAATTTGGTCGTTCACAGCGATGCTCCCCGCCTCGCCAGGCTGGAGATGCGAGGCTGCTCTGCTTTATAAATACGTCATTATCTCCAGAAACTGCTGTGGGGCCTGCCTGCACCAGCAGAGGCCGGTAACTCTCTTCTTCCTGACCTATTATGCTAAAACTTAGACACCTGGACTCAAGGGAGAGTTTAATCCAGTTCAGCGGACAGAGGAAGTGGGGAACCGACTTTGGGGGGTACAGAGCAGGGATCTGCAACCTCTGCAGCCCACCACCTGATTTTTGTAAATAAAGTTTTATTGGAACATGGCCACGCCCTTCTGCTTCAAAATCATTGCTGGTTGTGTTCCTGCTCCAACCACAGAGTTGAGTAGCTGCAAAGAAACCCTTTGGCCCATAAAATCTACCTTCTTTCTTATCAGGCCCCTGGCAGGACAAGTTCACCCAGGCGCAGAGCACAGAGCAGGCAGGTGTTGAGGGACTGCCGGGGACCAGATGACTGCATCAGCGACAGTACTCCCATCAGGTCATGTCACCCTCAAGTGTTTCTCCAGAGGGAAGATTTATGATCCCCCAAGTTAGGGAAAAATAAAAAGATAGGGGGACAGAGGGGAGCAAAAAGGGGATGGATGTAATACAACAATAAAATTTTTTAAATAAATAAAAATAACTAAAAAGACACTCAGCCCAGCCCCTCCCCACCCCTGTGGGTCTCAATAGACATGGCGCTGCCTCAAGAGGGCATTTTGGAAATTCACAGGGGCATTTTGGGTGCACGATCGGCATTTAGAGGGTGAGGGCCAGGGATGCTGGCCCCATGTCCCACATGCAGCACTGCTTGTAGGATTTGAGTTGCAACATAGCTCACATGCCCTGGTCTGCATCTGTGACTGTCACATTCGCACCTTGCGTCTCACGCAGCCTCATTTCTCTAAAAAATAAACGATGCCAACAAGGTTCGGCTGAATGTTGTTTCATGAACCAGGTGAAAGCATAGGGCCACCTCATTTCCCTTAGTCACATCAAGCATTCACTTAAGTACATTATGTTAGATAAATTACTTGCCTTTTACTTCCTTTATGTAATGGTATTAAGGTTTTTAAAGATGTGTTTATGTAAGTTACATTATTTATGAATATCAATCTAGGATGGCAAAGGGGATGTTACAAGATAGTTGTTATCAAAAAAGCGCATCGAATCAGACAGTTAAAAACGTGCCCCACACAATGCTCAGATAAGTGACAGTTCTGTCATGCCTTACTGTGCCCCACTGTGCCCCGACTGTGCCCCCACTGTGCTGCATCAATTAATAGCGCCGTCACTTAGCAGGCTGCAGCAGGCTTCCCTCCTCTCTCTCCTCCTCATCTGTAACACAGAGCTGATCCTGCCGCCCTCACCGCGTGCAGGAGTGCGTGGGACAGGCGTGAGCGGAGCTCTTTGGGAGCACCTCGGGGTAACAGGGAGCAGAAAGGAGCCTTGCTGATGAACGCAAGAAGGAAGTAACAATGCATGGGGTGGTCAGGGCTGGTTTCTGCGTAAAGGGGCACCACTGTGGGTTCAGTTCAGCCAGCCTTTAAGAACGCTTTGTTAAGCAACCATAAATGCAAGACGCCAGGGTACCAGCAGGGAACAACATGGGCAATGACAGATTGCATGGAGCACAGTGCCAGGCAAAGGGCAAGGACATCTGTTAACAACATTGATGGAGCCCCACTGGGCTCCTGCCCTGCCCCAGGCGCTGGGGGTCCAGCGGCAACCACAAAAGGGGAGAGCTCCCACCCTGCAGAGCTCACATCCCAGTGGGTGGTCAGGTGGTAAAGCAACATCAAGGTCAGTTCAAATTGTAGCATTTTCTATGAAGCAAATCAAGCATAGGTGCAAAAGGAAATAAACTGGAGGGTGGAATATTTTTGAAGGAACAGTTGAGAGGTGTTTCTAAGGATTGACATGTAAGCTGAACAGTAAATAAGACACAGGCATGTGAAGGGATGGGACAGAGTGTCCCAGGTGGTAGAAATAGCACGTGCAAAGGTCCTGGGGTGGGAACTGCTTACTTTATTGAGGGCAAGGCTTGCTTGGTGGGGGAGAAATGAGCAGAGTACAAATGACATGCCACCTTAAAGGGCACAGTGAGGAACTTGGTTTTCTCCTAAGAGCACTGGGAAGACAGCCAAGGCAGGAAAGAATGACCAGAAGTTGGGGTGTTGGGGCGGGAGCTCTGCCTCCTTCAAGCTCAGGCTCCATCTTGGGGAAATGAGATGGAAATGAGGTGGACTGGGGCCAGGTAATTTATATTTTATGACGGCGGAACAGAGACACCACTGTATTTTAGCAGCGTGGGCTGGGCAGTATTTCGATATTACTGAGCAGGATGAATAGGGGCAGCGAGAGGCAGGAGTCAGGGAGGCGGGGGAGAGGTTTCTATTAGATCAGCGGGGAATTGCTGGAGACCTGGGAGTGGCGGCAGGCGGGATGGGAGTGGGGGCGAGCTAGGGGTCAAGGTACTGACAGACTGAGAAATTGAGAGGGGCAGGAAACGGGAGATCTCAGATCTCCTTCTGCTAGCAAAACATACATATATAGCACTGTGCTCCAGAAACATGCTATGTATTGGGATGAAATCTTTTTTTTTTTTTTTTTTTTTTTTTTTACAAAATCTGTCATTTAAAAGCATCTGTTAGTGACAGAAAAGCCCAAATGGAAATGTTTCCTAATATACAGTGAAACATATTAAAAATCCCAGGCAATTTCTTTTTCCAAGTAAAACACCACACCAAGTAAAACAATGTTAGGTCCTTTCTCTGGGCCAAACCCTTTCGTTCTGATAATGACCAAGGGGTGTCTTAGTGGCAGTTTCACACCTTGTCCTCACCCCATTCCTTGTCCACCTGTCCTCGATCTCAGCTGATATTCTGGCTCCCATTTGTCCTCCCCCAGCTACCACCCCACTTCTCTGCACCCTGTTACAGGTAAATTCCCTTAGGACAACGTGGGCTCTACCCCTACTCCTGTTCCCTCACCCTGTCCCCGCTGTCTGCTGAGCCCACTCCAATCCTTCTTTCCCACCTCATGGAAGCATTTTTGTGCAGGTCACCAATGATCCCATGTGGCCAATGCGGTGGCTGGTGTCACTCTGGTCTCAGTCACTCAGCACCCGGTGCTGGTGGACACTGTCCGCCAGGAAAGTGGTTCCCAGGACCCCACATCCCCCCCCCCCCGCCGCCAGCCATACCCTGCTGTCCTCCTCCCTCCCCGGCCACCCCCTTGCTGGCTCCTTTTCCCTCCAAATCTAAACCTCGGAGGGTCACAGGGCCAAGTCCTCAGGCTCCTCCTTGGGCCTCTCCACTGGTAACCCCTTTTTAAATTGTATCTGGTGCCCCCCCCATGCCTACCTCCGGCCTCTCCCTGGAACTCCAGACCCATACGTCTAACTGTCCCTTTGACATCTCCACTTGGATGTCTAAAACAACCTCAACCCCTGCAAATCTGAACCTCAAGTCTTGACTGTCCTCGGCAGCCTTCCTCCTGATGAGCCTGTCTTCTCAGAATATTGCAGCTCCATTCCTCTGGTGCTCCAGCCAAAGTCCTTAGAGTCATCTTTGATCCGGCCCATCCCCTATCCAACCCTGCCACCTCTACCTTCGACAGACCACCAGAAGCCACCCCAGCTCCCCTGCTACATCCGAGACCAAGCCCTCTCCACCTCCACCTTGGCGTGTCCTGATACCACCTCCTGGCCATGTGCGCCTGCTGGCCAAACGGCAACCCGAACAAACCGTTCGTGCTGTGAATAAGATGCCCCTCTCCAGCTCAAAAGCCTCCAACAGCTTCTCATCATACAGAAAGTAAAAGCCCGTCAGCTCCACCAGGGCCGGATGGTCCCACTCCTCTCTGGGGTTATTTCCTGTCACCCTCTCCTCCCATCAAGCCTTGTCCCAAACCCCTCAACACAGTCCCACCTCGTGGTCCTCACTGCAGCTGCCCCCACCTGTAAACCCACCACAGTTAACTCGTTTATCGTGTTTCCTGTCCCTCCCACCCCTGAGAGGGCAGGTTCTTCATTTGTTCGCTGGTTCATGCCTAGTGCCCACAGCAGCCCGTAGCACGTGACGAGTGCTGGAGCACGCCTGTAGAAAGAGTGAATGACACCTGCGCCACCACTGAGGAAACCCAGGTTTCGCACAAGAGCACCTGCTGGGAAGTGACAGAACGCTTCCAAATCCCACTTGATGGGGTGGCTCTCGGGCCACTGTCCACTAGCTTCCAGATACCAACCTGCTCTATGTCGCTGGTTCAAATGTGTGCAAGGGACCCTGGGTACACGTGAGCCCACACCTGAGCATTCTCCCCTCTCTCCTCCGGGGGCTGAACCCACAGGCTTCACATTCCGGTTCATAGTAATAACAGCTATCATTTTTTAACTTTACTGTCCTTTGCTGGACACCTGCTATGGGCTTTACCTATCTGTGTCGTCTGCTCTCAGCCTTGCGGCAAACCCATGTGGTGGTAACTGCAATTACGTCCACTTGACACATGAGAATACAGAGGGTTAGAGGGTCACATGACCAGTGAGTAGGGAAGGCCTGGGGTCTGTTAAATTCCAGATCATTCACTCTTTTATTCCTCGTGGGAAGCCTGTGACAGGAGGACAGCCTTATGCTCATAAATAAGGATTTGGAGCTCTGAGAGGTGAAGTGACTAGTCCAAGGTCACACGGCTAGGAGCCAGGAATAGGTCCTAAGGGTGTGTGATCCACCAGGGCTGGGATGCTTATAAAAATTCTACTGAGTTCCTCTAAAAAAAATCCATGTGGAATTTTTGTTGGCATTTCATTGAATTTTTAGGTTACTTTGGGGAGAACGGACATCTTTATGATATTTAAATCATCCCACCACCATCAGAGGAAGTCATTTCAATGATTTGGATCCCTTTTCATGTCCTCTGTGAGGGACCTAAAGCTTTCTCCACGGAGGTCTTGCATCTCATTTGCTGTGTCCAGGACTCTTGATCATACCTGTGACTCCTGTGAATGGCATCTTATTCTCAATTCTGTATTCACGCAAGTCTAACATGTCATCAGTGTAAGATGCACCCCAGTGTCAGAGACGTTAAAATGTGAAACGATATGGTATTGTACAGTTATTTTTTTTCTATTGATTTATCGCTGGGGTAGAGAAATGTTATTGCTATTTATGGGCTAATCACGTCTGGCAACATTGCTTATAAATTCTAATGATTTGTTGAAAAAAGAAGATGAAGAGAAAGAGACACCAGGGCTCTGTGTTCACTATGTGCACAGCGAGAAGGGAGCTGAACGCAGGTCAGAAAAGGAGCTCCCAGCAGGCCCACCCTATCCGGCAGCCTGACCCTGGACTTCCAGCCTCCGGAATTTTGAGAAGATAAATAAATGCCTGTTGTGGAGGCCACCTAAACTACGGTCTTTTGTCATGTCAGCCTGAGCTAAGACAGGTGCTTCTGCTGGACTCTGAACAGGCAAAACGTGCTTCCCAGGCCCTGATGTTAGCAGGAGGCTAATAATCAAAGATAAATTATTAGAATCACAGGAAGCCAGGGAGTAGGGAGAAACACGGTCCTTTCAACAACCTCAAAGCAGCAGGACCTGCCGCCAAAGGTCTTGAATGGGCACGGGATGGGGAAGGTAGACGGTTTCAATTTACACAGGATGCCCAGCATTATTAAGTGGTAATTATACCCATTGTATGGATGAGAAAGCTGAGGAGAGAGGAAGAAAAGAAGCCATTTGCCTGAGATGAGATATCTAATGAGGTCTTGGCACCTTGGGAGACAGGGGACAGGTGTGACGGTGTGTTGGCTGAAGGCTCTGTCCCTGCAGTTTAGGCAGACGATAAGCCCATACAGCTTCCGTAATAGTTACAGGCCCAACCTGTGCTATAGCAGTGAAAGCAGGAGTCAGAAGACTGGCGCTCGAATCCCAGGACCACTCCCTGCCCCCTTGCTGTGTGACTCGGAGCAAGTTCCTTGACATCTCTGAGGCTCAGTCCTGGTTTATAAAATCAGATGCTTCCTGCCCAAGGAGGGCATGACTGTGCAAGGACATGGGCAAGGGATGGACACTTAGCTCACTACCAAGCAGCAGAGTAGGACCGCTTTGATTCTGGCCCCCATCTCCCCCAACCTCACCCCAAACCTCCAGGGGATTCCGTCTTCTGAAAGATGCAAATGGATTGCACTGGAAATGACCAGCGGTTTGGAAAAGCCAGACTATCTGCCATTTCTTCCTTCTTCAAGGCCTTTTGGGGGGTAATTAACAACGACTAAAGGGGGAGGAGGGGACGGAAATGAGAGGCCCCAGGCTTTTCCAAATGTTCGCAGCGAGCTCACCATGACTTAGCACTAAGGCTCAGACCGGACAGCCAGCAGGTACGATGAATAACACGGCTGCAGTGAATCCTCCTTTTACTCACTAACATCCGCTTGTGCCCCAGAGTTGGGCGCCACGTGGGGCAGGCACATTCCTGTTCCCACAGGGCAGGCTGAGCCTTCCCACCCACACCGGCCGTTGGCCACTTGTGTGCCGACTGTTCCGTAGAACCCTGGTCTTAGGCACGCGTGATGATGAACATGACAGGAGTTCATGAAGCCCCTATTGGGGGCCAGGCCTCGCATGCAGAGCTAACCATGCATTAGTTTCTTCAGCCCTCACCAGTCCCGGGAGGGATATGACCACCCTCCTTTCCCATGTGGGGACACTGAAGCTTGGAGAAGGGCCGGCAGACAGGCAGGGGCCAAGGGCACGCAGTTACTATGACTTACACCCAGGGCGTTTGCTTCCAAAAGCCACGCTGCTTTCAGGCACTCTGTCAGCGAGTTTCAAGTTCAAGTGCTTTCTGGGACAGGCAGGGGAGGTCAGGGCAGGCCAGTGGGGACTGTAAGTTGCTCTTTCTCCAGCCAGCACCCTGGAGGACCCCCAGAGTATCCGCCCAGAGAGACCAGGATGGGACACGTTATGACAGAGGAGTTCATCAGAGCAGCTGCGTGTGGGGCGTGCCAGGGAGGCGAAACAGCACAGTGGTTAAGAGCAGGCTGTCTGGAGGCAAACAGGCATGGGTTCAAGTCCCAGCTCTGCTGCTCCTTCACAGGAAGACCCTGAATAAGTTTGGTTTCGCATCTGTAAGCCACAGGGAGGCTAGAGTGAGACACTTGGCACGGCACTCGGTGGTGCGGAACGAGACGCTGCCAAGCACTCCAGAAACAAGTGTCTGGGCCGCGCTGCCTCAGACAAGAGTCGAAAGAGACCCAGAGGACTCTTCAAACACCCAGAACAAGCAAGCATTGATCTACCCGGGAGCGAAAGGACAACACTTTGGAAACACACCAACCCAGTCATGAGAGATCATCGCCGAGTGAGTCAGCAGTAAGGACCTAAAAAAGGATGCTATCCTCCCGGCCCCTCCCAGGCTGTCAAAGCGGGCCACCCCCTTCCTTCCATCAAGGAGCCCTGAGAGCAAGCGAGGCAGGATAATTCAGCGCTAGCAGAAGGGACGGAAGCCTGGAAAAGGGAAAATCAGGTGATCTGCTGCCCTGACGGCCCGACAGGAACTTGGGTTGTTCGCACCTACCGCTCCTGTTGCAATGGACGTCCAGCGGGAGTCGCTGGGGGCAATGGAGCCACTCCTCGTCCTTCTCTTGCTAAAATAACGTGATGCGAACTTGGGGAGATGCCTCTAGGGTCCTTCACAGGGCTTGGATGATGGACTCGAAGTTTGTTAGCGGGGCCTTCCCTCCTGGACCAGAGGAGAGGGGATATACATGCTTCCTCTCCCACCGCGGAAGCTATTCCCAACTCTGCCGTCGCTGAGCCCTGGTCCTGAACGTGCATGACACACAACACACACGCATGCGCACGCGTGCACACACTCATGCTCACACACATGCTCCCGTGCGCAAGCCTGGAGGGAGAAGGCGCAGAAAGTGAGCAAAGCTGCTCAACCCTGCTTCTCCATTGGTCACTGTCTGGTGGGGAAGATGAGAGAATGTCCGGATTTAAGCCACTGTCCTTCCTGAGCACCTGAAAACACTTTTTCTTGCTCACCAGTCTCTTGGGCAACCCCAGGATGAGCCCAGCTCTCTCTAGGCATCTCCCTCTATCCTTCCAGCTTGGTCCCGGGCCCACCATTCAAGTTCCGTCCGAGAGCCTCCTCCTCCGAGAAGCCCTCACTACTGATCTCATCTTTCAGACAAGAAAGCATATGACAAAAGATGTAAGAAAAATTTAAAAAATCATTTTACAGTGCCAGAAACCCCATTTACAGCAACAAGCAGGGCATCTGCACCCAAGGTGCTTGCTGAGAAGGGGGTGCCCCATGATGCAGCCCCCCACTCCACACCATGTCATGATATCTCTACTTCACAGAGTCTGTGCAGATGAGCAGGAGAATCAGAAAGGCTCGCTCAGTTTCCTCCCACCTGCACGACCTCAAGCAAATCTCTTGGTCTCTCTAACCCTCTCTTTTCTGCCTGAAAATGTAGGTAATAGTACCTACCACTGGGGATTGCTGGAACTGTGGGCTGATGCAGGTCAAGGACTTAAAATACTGCCTGGTACATGGTGAGTGCTCAATAAGTATTCTCCTACGGCCATAACATGTGCTCAATACGTTATTAATATTTTTGTTATTAAATTTCAGTTCTCTTCCTTCACCTTGTCAGCTCCTGGGGAGAAACGTACTAACATTTCTCTGTCCTCCAGGATCCCTGCCAGCAGAAAAAGGAGCCATTACAAAGCCTGTATTTGTTGGTGGTGAATATACTGACTCCAGTTTACAGATTAATCCCTGCAAACAACCCCTAACAGCAGCAGCCAGCCTCTGTGAGGAGAGCTGGCTCGTGTGGTTCTTTCCTGGTAGACACATGTCATGGAGCCCTCAGAGCCATCCTAGACACCTGTTCCTGGGCCCCAAGTCACAGGACCTCCTTCCTGCCTTTCCCACAGCCTTCACCACTGGGGTCACTCACCCTCCTGGAATCTCTAGGTCTCGATTCCCCAGCTTCTTAAGATGGGAATGCCACAAACTGTGGAGTCAGGCGGACCTGGTCAGAACCCAGCTCTAGTGCTTCACTAGCTGTGAACAGGGTTACCTCCAAGCACACTTCACAAAGGGCCAATCTTCTCCAAAGTTTACTCAACATTGAATGTCTTAATGCACCGGTGACACCCGGTTCACTGTCAGGCAGTAACTGTTAGCTGCTGTTGTCACCATCAGCTCTGTCATCGGTGCTGTCTGCAGCATGTTGACACGGCCCTGGGTGATGTGACAACTTGGGAAGTGCTGACACAGAAAGCCAGGGTTGCAGACTGAACCCAACACTGGGAGCTTTGGGCATATTAAGCAACGTGACAGCTCACAGCTCCTTCTGACTGGACTAAAGGTGGGCATCTGATTTAAACCCAACGCAGCCATTGGCTGGCCAGGAGCCAATCAGATCGGGTCTGTTGTTCACACCTGGGAGGGGTGAAAGAGATGCTCTTGAACATTCCCAGGTGGAACATGGAGTTGACATGACTAGACTTGGCACTGGGCTTCCCCACACTCTGGGAAACTGAACCTGAGAGAGGAACAGGACCGCTGCTAGCAGCAGAGGTGGGTGAGCACGTGGATCAGAGAGAGAAAGAGAGGAACTTCCAATCCTGGGATGGGAACACCTGCCTGATCCCTAGGACTGTCCCTTTGTCTCATTCAATGAAACAAACCCTCCAAGGCCAAGTTCGCTGAAGTGGGTAGTGGCATTTTTCAAGTGTTCCAGATACCTTCCATTTTCATAAATTGCATTCGAAATGAGGGTCAGCTGTCTCTAAAATGATCATAGCTGGTCCAAGGACTACACTTGGAGTAGCAATGTTCTCACGTTCTCTGTAAGACAGTCTTTTGGCCTTAATATTAAATCATGACACCACCACTATTTATAATGATAATGAGGCCTTCTTTGATCACACTTTTAAAATTACAATATCCCTAATTCCTTCCCCTTACACAAGGAATTGTGTTGTGTTTCCCCTTAATAAAGGGCGGGGTAAAAATAGGTTTACAGTTGTAAGTATGCACAACAGAGCTTATTCTTATGTTATTTACTAATTATTGTATTATTTTCTATTCCAACAACTTGCCCCATCCTATATTATTGTCATTTGTCACACCACCATTTTTCATTGCCGTTAAAATGCCATTTGCTAGGAGACATATTGTCTGTACCACTAAAAACAAAAAGTAAAAAGTTGCCAATTAAATGACATGATGCCTTACTGAGAGCCGAACTCATTCGAAAAGTCAGTGACACCAACCTCTCAATGTTTTAAACTTTCTTTCATCTTTCCAGGGAAACGTGACCATTTCTTTTGCCTTTACTACTGCTGATGGGCTAATGGTAGGAGATCCTTCTGCAAAGACTTCAACAACCAAATGCAACACAATTGCATCTACCCTTCAGTGTCTTCCTTACTTAGGGCCTCCTGAGCACCAGGGTGTTGCTATACAATAAAAAATGGAATTAGGATGATCGCTCCAATGGCAACAGACGAATGATCCATCGCTCTATTCCCAAGCCCTCCTGCATACGTAATGGCTGGGAGGAATCATCAGAGTGTAGCGTTAAGACACTGAAATGAAAATTAAACTCAACCTGCATAGTTCCAACAGTGAGCATAACCACAGAAGTGACAGCTGCCAAGAATGGCTGGACCAATGTTTGCATGTGATTATACAATGACAAATACATCATGACCACACCCTCCCCCAAGCAAACATAGGATGGCATTGAATCAACTGCAAAAGGTACCCCAGCTTCCAAGACATGAAAATAGGAAGGAGGGTCTATCCATGGAGTTCATGAAATATTTATCTGACTGGTTTTCATCCCCTGTCCCAACTAGAATGAAAGCCCCTTGAGGGCAGAGATTTTCATCTCTCCTGTTCTCTGGAGGGATTTTCAAAGCCAAGAACAAACCCCTGCAGGCAAATGGTGATATTTACAGCCCTGGGGACAAAGGTCACCTTCCCATAGGATGCTGCCATGACTGGCTCCCTTCTTTGAACTTCCTGCAACCTGCTTCATGGCTGCTTCTCTGGGCAGGAACGATCATTCCTGCACATTTTCCCAAGCAATGGCTAAGAGCTGCATGGGGATAGCTGCCAAGTTCTCGGAGGAGCCAGGAGAGGACCCTCGGGTTTCACGCTTTCAGCCTTCTGCACCTTTAAGGACAAGCCCTGCTACCAGCTGGCTTCCTGGGGAAGCGCCTGGCCTGCTCCTGGCCTGCTCTTTGTGTCTTATCTTCGCTGCGTAGTCTAAAGCACCTCGTCCAGAACCAGCCTCTTCAACTATTATTTTTTCCTTCCCGACTCAGAAGAGCAGCGGAATTTCCACCTCCCTCCATTCTTTCCACCAGCTTCGTGCAACAACAGGCTTTTGTATTCCTTCTGCCCTTTGCAAGCGGAGGCTTTGGTCTTAGCTGTGGATTTCATTAGGTGCCTTTCTAATCAGCCAGGCCCCTTGCCACTTACCCTGCCCCCCAGGCCTCGCCCGGTCTGCCCTTGAGCTCACCATGAAGTCCTTCTGCCTGTAGCCAGTGACGGTATCTTGCTACCTTCCTACTGGTCATCTTGCACAGCCATAGTGACTGACGGTATCTTGCTACCTTCCTACTGGTCATCTTGCACAGCCATAGTGACGACCGCACACGCACCCACACGTGTCCGCACGTGCACACGCGGGAGGGCTCGTGCTGGTCGCAGCTGCGACTGCTGAGCTCACTGATTGCCTGGCCCCTTTACACACACATCACTTCACCTTGTTCTCAGAGTAACTCTAGGAGGGGTGGAATTTTCAACCCCATTTCACAGGAGACCAGGCAGAGGCTCGGAGAGGCCAGCAACTGCTCCTGGGGGATGGGCCACTAGCTCCAAAGTCCAGGTTCTTCCCACGGGGGACTGGGCCACATGCAGGGACGGTCACTGATGGGACAGCCTCTGCGTGCCAGGCACATGACCCCACTAGCTGCATCTCTCCCTCAATGTCTTGTGTTCTCCACGTGTCAATTTTGTTCCATTCTTCCTAGTGGCATTTCCTGGGTCCAGATTGAAGACTTTCTCTCTGTCTTTGTTAGGTTTCCCCTTCCATCCTATGGAACTATTTGAAGTGAATCTTCTACACTCCTTCCTGTGTATTGCAACCACTCAAGGAGACCCTCCTATCCCAATAGGGGCCCCTAGGCCCCAGACCTTCTCAGCGGGGACCTCAGCAGTGGGGGGCCAGGAATCCGCATTTTAAAGCACATCCTTGATGCTGCCCCAGCCAATGCATGCAGGGAACTTCTGAATCTTTCCTCTCACCTTTGCTGGTGTTACCTGGCCCACCTTGTATGGAAGGTTTAAGTCAGTGCTTCTCAGCCCTGGATAAACATCAGAATCACCTGGGGAACTAGCAGAGCTAAGGTGCCTGGGCCCCACCCCTAGAAATCAATAATTGGCTTAGAATTAAATCAATGCCCCTCAGCTCAATTGTTTATTGGAAGAGATGCACACTGACTTGCAGAAGCCTATGGTTAGCTTTTTGGGAATGTTGCCAGCCAGTAGTTAAACAGAACCGTTATTGACCATTTAATTATATGAACTTAAAATTAAATAGATTATATTAAAAACAAAGATATGTACTCAAAACATATCGCTTCTTAATTATCTTACTACTTTACTTCTATTCTCTTGGGGTTATTTATGTCTGTTTTACTTAATAGCATGCTATTGTGTCTTTCTTACCCATTTTCAATTATATCAACCCACAACAGCAGTAATTAAAATTTGCCAGTGCACCCACTGTCCTCAATTACCTGCCTGCACCATGATCCCCAGGGGGCTTGATAAAAATGCAGATAGCTGGAGGCTACCCAGTTTTTTTGAACCCAATTCTCCAAGCATGGGAGTGAGAAATCAAGGGAATTTTTAAAACAAGTGATCCAGGTACAATGAAGTCACTTGAGGGTATAAGTACATTTTCCTTATCAGCGAAACTCAGACTAGATGAAGACACTGCACTCCCTGGCACCCTCTTTTTGTTAAGAAATCACTTCTGATGTTTTTGGGAAAGTCTTGATCAGGGCTCCCGCGATTTGCTGTCCCATCCAAATTCTGGGCAGAGCACTTGTCCCCTAGACCCCATCAGAAAGGCTCTCAGGAAAACTCAATGGAAGCTTTGTCCCCTAAGTGTCCTGGCTTCAGGCCCCACCTCCAGAAGAAGCATCAGCCTCTGATTATTTTTTTCCTGGTAAAGATGGCAGGCAGCCTAGATGAGACATTCTGTGCCCAAATGTCTCATCAGGCTCAGGTCCAAGTTCAAACCCTTTTGAAATGATCAGAGAGAATGAAGAATCAAGAAACCAAGTGCCTGGGACATCAAGAGAGTTCTGCTAAATTGTAGAATCTAAAGCTTCACTGAAACTTGCCGAGTTGCTCACCCCCAGGGTCATGGAACTGGGCAAACACGGTCCTTGTGGAATTCATTGGTCCCATAGCCCTTCGTTTTAATCCATAGCCATTAAGCTCAATATTTCCCTCCCATTAGGTAAGAACTTACCTTTATTTCCTCCCTTGTTCCCCTAGAAACCTGACAAGCATGTATTCTTGTCACTAGGTGACAAATAAGGAAATGATTTGATTTTTGAAACTTGCCCAGGTAGATAACATTTCTTACGCCTTAATTTCTAACTAGATGTATTTGTTACCTATTTCTGCACAAGTTATCACAAACTTAGTGGCTTAAAACAACATGGATTTGTTAACCTCACAAGTTTCCATCTGTGTCAGCAGTACAGGAAAGGGTTAACTGAGTCCTCTGCTCAGGGTATCCCCAGGCTAAATAAGCATCAAGGTATTGGCCAGAGATGCAGTTCTCACCTGAGTTCCTGCCAAAACCAAGTACCACTTACATACTTATTTACTGAAGTTTCCTTTAGATAAACTCACTTGATAAAAACTCAGTCCTGTCCTAAACAAAAAATGTCCATGAAAGTTCCAGGTTTGATGGTCACGTTCTTCTTCTTTTTCTTCTAAAAACATGTTAAAATAAACACATCAATTCATTTTTAAAACATTTGAAGGGTTTTATCTAAAATCATCTTGTGCCTCAACTGTACACATGCCATACTTTAGAACTTCTCATTCTACCTACCCCATTTGGTCTTCCTGATCCCACAACTGGCACTAACAGATTCTGGACACCTTACAAATCACTTCTTGCCAGACAGTCACAGACAAACCACCACAAAGTCCTGTCTGCCAGACCTGGGCAAGTGCAGGTTTAGAAACAGATACACATCTTTTCATACAAAGGCCTCCGTAAATTGGATACACACATCATCAGCACCAAAAATGAATTTCTACTGCATGTTCTAGCGTGTCCACAGATGTTCTGAGAATCTCCAAAAGTATCTTCCAGTACAATATTTAATCTTCACAAACTCTGAGGCAGTTGCCATGATCCCTACTTTATAGGTGAGGAAACTGAGATCAGGGACCGGATAAGAAAGACTGAGATTCAAACATGGGCCCTCGGATGCATTTAGCAATGTTTTTCATTGTTGCTTTTCCCCAAAAGCAACAGTCTTCCCCACTGACCGTTTTCCTTTCTCCCTTTGTAATAGAGCTTACAAATTTGGGAGCTGAGTATATACGGCTGCTAAGAATAAAGACTGCATTTCCCAGCCTCTCTTGCAGCTAGGAGTGGCCATGTGACTAAGTGCTGGCCAGGTGGACATGAATAGAAAAGATGTGTGCAACTTCAGGGTAGAGTCCTTCAAGAGAGTGGGCATACCAGTCTTCCCCCTTTCTCTCTCCTGTTGGCTGGAATGCAACCATGACAGCAGGTGCTTCAGCAGCCTCCTTGAAAAATGAGGTGACCTTGGGAAATGGATGCCATGCAACATCCATGAACCAACAAGCTAAAAGAATCCTCAATCCCTGGGGACTTTTTGAAGCAGAATTGCTCTCCCAGCCCAAAATGGCTTCCTCTTGGACTGTTACATGAGGGAGATACAGACTTTTACCTTATTTTAGCCACTAACGTAAGTCTCTGTTATTCAAAGACAATCTTCTTCATAACTATATAAAGTCACACTGAGGAAGGGAGAGGCCAAGGTTCCGATGTTCCCCTTCTACAGAACAAGTCCCTGTTTTCCTGAGAACAGAACACCTGGCCCACAGTGGGGCTATGAGAGCAGAAAAGATGTCTGAGTCACAGCCTGCAGGTGGCACTTTTTAAATGCCTATCCACTTAGGTAGAACCTGGATCCAAGCCCTCAGTCCCTGCCACCTACGAGCAATCTGGTACCCAAGATCCATTTCTTCTGAAAGCTCCTCTTAACAATGTGTTTCCTGCAAGCCGGCTGCTCACCAGGAATTAAAAAAACAAAACAAAGCAGCCCCACGGAGCATGCCAGGCGCTGGTAAATATCAGGTCAAAGCCAGTGGAGCTGACAAACTCTAATGCCTGCTTCCCTGAGATCTTCTGAAAATGTAGGACGAGGCAGATGATGGTAATGGGGGAACCAAAACATTACTAGGGGAGGGAAAGT
Organism: Noctilio leporinus; assembly: GCA_004026585.1. NCBI lineage: Eukaryota > Metazoa > Chordata > Mammalia > Chiroptera > Noctilionidae > Noctilio > Noctilio leporinus. Next base: position 106,368 of record PVIW01004290.1, read on the forward strand.
GAATCCAAGCTAAATAATTCCCACCTAGAGGTGGCAGGGGTGAAAGGAGAACTTTGGGGCAGGATCCTACCGGACAAGCCCAGAAGGTGTTTTGGACAAAAGAAGGGAAGGACTGTCAATTGCTGTCAATCACCAATGTTGACCTAACCCTATGGGTTCAGAGCGCTGGTCCAGCCCCTGGGATTCTGTTGGCATTTCCTTCTCAAATTGTGGCTTCGTACACCAATAGCAGCAAGAGGTGGAATCCTTCCCAGGCCTGACTCCCCGTTGGAATCTCCCCAAGTAGCTTCCAATAGCGCTGCCAATATGTAAGTTCTGGCTTATTGATTTTCATCACCCCTTCACCATTCACTCCAACAAAGGAGACAAGAGACTGCCGGCCTGGCAGAAGGAGAAACAATCAATTGGATGTCAGTATCTTGAGCTGGAGAAACAGGGGGAACCGTTAATACTATTTATTTATCACCGACCACGTGTCAGGCATTGTGCTGGGTGATTGATACCTTTAGTTTTGTGATAATGGCTAATATTTATGGAGTGTTTACGCCAGGCCTGGCACTACATCAAACACTTTTCCACGTGTTAGCGCATTTAATCATCTCAAAAACCCTGAGGCGCTGTTCTTATCTCCCTGTTATTGATGAGGAGATGGAGGAATAGCAGTCCAAGGGGTTTCTGAAAGCCCCGTGCCTCAGACGTGGGGACAGCTAGGATGGACCCAATACTGAGCACCTGGGTCACACGAAAGGGTGAAACATAGGCGTCACGTGTTCCAAATGGTCCTGCTGGCGTCACCCCGCGAAAGATGTGGAAAGGCGGGAGGGATGAGGGAGAGCAAGGTTGTGCGCAGCTGTGCCCATCCCGGGACCTTGTGGAGTGAGGGCAGGGTGGGAGAGCTCCCGGGGGGCGTCTCCTCTCCCGTTGTTTTCCGAGCCCTGCGGAGCGTTACGTAACCCAGGCCACACCGAAGCCAGGACACACGGAAATGCCTAACGTGAAATTTCTCGGGGGTGCGGGTGGACGCCAGGGTCCCCGATGGATTGCAAGAGTAGCTGGTTCCCACTCATAAGCCTTCATGCAGTGGGAACAGTGACACTGTCCAGGGTCCGGGAAGAAGCTGAGGGGATGGCAGGAGGTTGGGCCACCCGGGACAGCCCCCACCGCAAGGAACTGCCTGGCTCAGCCTGTCAGCCGGACTGAGTGAGCGTGACAGCCCCGCGTCACTCCTGGGCTCTGAATAAAAGCCGTGCAGCTATCTCAGTTTTAGGTTTTTAAAATTTACCCCGAAGTCTTAAAATACGCTCCGTGGCAGGCACGTCAGCGGTGGCTATCTCTGGCTGGTGAGAACGCCAGCGAGTTTTATTTTCTTCTTTTTGGCAAAGCTGCCTTTGCTAAATTATCTTCAATGCATATGCATCAATCACGCAATAAAATGCGTTTTGGCTTTTTTAAAAAAGCCTCTGGGCTCCGTGTTGGAGGATCCCTCTGAGTTTCTGGAAGGCGGGCCAGAGTCCAGGACTGGCGCTGCGTGTTAGCTGCTCAGACTTCCCCCGCCTGAACGTTTCCTCCTGGGTGACAGCGGACGATAACCTGCTGGGTCTGCGCCATGGCAGCTCTTCCAGATGCCTGTGCAGCTCCAAATGCCACATCCAGTAGCTCCTTTCCAACCCGTGAGATTGGACCACCAACCTCAGGAAGAGGAAGAAGTCACTGGCCCAGGGTTGTGCACGTGGTAAGGCTGAGGACTGAACCAAAAGGTATCTGACTCTCAAAGATCTTGACTGGCATTCTGTGCAACCCAGCCAGCCAGCAAGTTAACGGCTCAAGCAAAGGCAGCTTCCGATTCCTGCTCGTGGGCACCATGGAAGACAGCTGGAGGATCCCACGAACGGGGGTGTCCTTGAGCTCCATGAGCCCAACCTTGGGGTTAGGGGTGGTTCCCCTTGCACATCACCCTTTGACACCCAGAAAGGGAGGTCTGGCTCCAGCCCCCGTCTGCATGTGGGCATTTCCACTCTAGGCAGTGATGGCCTGTTTACCTGTCGGACCCTCCACTGCCCACGTGCTCCAGGAGGGGACAGACAGTGGCGTGGTCCCTGCTGAGTCCCTGGCTTGTTCACGGCAGCATGGTACGGCGAGTCTAGCCTCCCTAAGTGAGAAGGCGGATGGCATGTGTGGTACCTCACGATGGGGACCCGCTTTCGTTAGACAGGCTTAGCAAGTACTGAGTCAAAGTTGGGTCAGGAATATTTAGGTTGGAGTGGGCATCTGCAGAGGAGCTGGTGCCCACTGGGACTTGATTCCAGTCTGTGCCACAGGGCTGAATCACTGTGCATGTCGTCGCTCGGTGAGTAAGCGGAGGAACAGACAGAAAAGCGGAGGTGGGGGCTGGACCACCTCCCAGGCAGCCCCCGCTCCGCCCCCACAACAGACAGGAGGGCCACCTGGGGCTAAGTCCTCGCTGTCCCACCGCCACCCAGGTCAGCCCTTTTCTCCTCTGCCTCCTGGCACGAGGCTTTCCCAGGCTCCCGTGCAGCTTGGGGTGGGACACACCCCCTTCCTGGTCGCTGAGCCGTAGGAGCAGGTCTCTCGAAGGTTCTAGGAAGTGGATCTTCTCCAATGAAAAGAGGCAGGCTCACAAAGCGCAAGCCTCAGCCTGCGGCCCTGCTTCCCCGACAGAAGGAGGTGCGGACCCACGCCTGGAGCTGCGGTGACCGTCTTAGGAGATGACGGATCTCAGGACCAGAGGTCAACCCAGAGAGGCATCCTGGGGGAAGGCCTGGGTCCTGGGTGACACTTTTGCTCTACAGACCTCCCGTGAGAAGAGCAACTTTTCTCATCCTGCAGCTCCTGGTCGTGCCCATCCTAACGAAATTCTTCTCTCCTGTACAAATGCAATCTGTCAGTGGTATCAAGGGGTCTCTCTGCCCAAGATGGGCCCCTCTGACCACTCAAGAAAAAGGCCCCTGGTCCCTGCAGGCTAGTTCTCCGTCCACCCTGGATAAGTCTGGAATTGGAGTGACAGCAGCTGTTGCTGAGGTGTTTGCTCCTTCTTGGCACCTCGGCCACTGTCCCTGCAGGTCACACATTCAAGGTCCATGCTGGAAACTCCCCAGCTCCATGCCTGGATCAGAGGCTGGTCTGAGGCCAGAGCTCTTGCTTTTTACATCTCCTTCCTGGAGCCCAGCTCGCAGCTCACCGGCTCCAGTGAAGGGAACGTTGCATGCAGCTTAGGTCACTACCGATGACGCTTTCTGCGTCTGCGGGGTGAGCCGCGCTGAGTGGGCTGCTGGGCCTCCCGCAGGGGGACCCTGCTCCTCGTCCAGCAGGCAGAGAACACAGGGTTCTGGGCCCGGCAGCGCTCCTCGGCGCCTCCAAGATTAGAGCTCCTTCCACCATCTTTCATAGAAGAGACTGGAACCCAGGAACCTCCCCCTCCATCAGGAAGGCGCGCCCCTCCGGCCTTAGAGAGGAGCCCTCCACCGAAATGCCCGCAAGAGTGGTTGTGAAACAGGGCGGAACTGCACAGACACCCCATGCTGAGCTTACGACCCATTTCTCCCCCATTCAGAGGGTCTGCTACTTCCAGCTGTGACCTGAGATAAGTGACTAGGCCACCGAGTGTCCCCTCTGTCTCTGTGGCGTGGGGGTTGCCTTGGTGCCTTCCTCGTAGGCTGTTGTGAGCTGAGGCAGGGAGTGGAGGCCACCGCACCCCATCATTTGTGAAGGGAGCCCAACCTGGGGCATTGCTGCCTGGGTCCATTTAAACCTCTGCCTCCACCCGTGGGGTGTCCTGTGATCCAAGTCCATCCAATCAGAGCGCCGCACCTGCCATCCGCCCTGCCGCAGTGATTGGGGTGTGGGACGGGCACAGGACCCAAAGATGACCCATCCAATCCTTGCAGAACCCCCTGAAACGACCTCTCCTTCTGCACAGAGTGGCTAAGCCCAGCCTGCTGGAAGCCAGCACCGCCCATCTGGGGCACCGTGGGCGGGTGGGGGGTCAGATCCAGTTGAACCAAGGGGACTGGGAGTGGGGGAGGGGAGGTTTCCCCTGAAGGAAGGCAAGGTGCTGCTGCCGGAAGAAGAGGGAGGTTGCAGAAACTGAGCTGACCTGCTGCCAACTCTCAGACCCTTGGTTCCCCAGTGATCCCAAATTACCCAGACTACTCATGCTCAGTTTCCAGCTTCTAAAGGAGCGGGGTCCAGGTCAGAAAGTGATTCCAGGGCCCCAAACAAGGCGCAGACCAGACGGTTTGACCTCACTGCCCAGCCCGGATGCGGGACTCCGAAGATTGAAGGTATTTGCAACTCACCTCTCTCTTGCTGACAGCGCAATTGATTTATCAGGACGCATCTGCAGGGCCAGGCCTTGCTTTCCACCGGCAGGCTCCCCGGGGCTTGGTTGTAAACAGAAGGTTGGATGTCAGTGAGCCAGGGGCAGCTAACCAGCAGTGCTGAGAACACCCCAGGTGCTGTGCCATGTCAGTGAAGCCACGGCAGGGCTCTCCTCTGGGGCACCTCCGTCACCAGCTCCCTCCATCACATTCATTGCAAATGACTTGCTAGATGACCTACGTGCTATTCACCAGCTCCACCACCTTCCACACCAGCCCAGCACTTGGTCCTGTCCATTTTCCTTATTATGACAGGGAAGACCAGGCTTTCCCCACTGCTCCGAAAGGCCACCTGTCATACAGTTATCTGGGGATCTGCTTCTAGACCTTTCCTTTCCATTCCTTTCACTTGCCTGCATCTGGTTTCTCACAATGTCTCACTGCCTTGATGACTGCTACTTGTTAATAGTCTTAATATCAAGCAGTATATGCTCTTTAACTGTGCTCTTCAAGATTGGCGTGGTTCCTGGACATGTACATTTTCATTTAAATCACCATATCAATTCCCATACACACAAAAGGAGAATCCTGTTAACACTGTCAGGGAGTGCATTGAACCTGACAAGGTTAATTTGAGGGTAACTGACTTTTTAATACGATTGAACTTTCTAATTCACAAATGTACTCTATCGCCCCATTTGTTTATATCGTTTATTATATTTCTTTCTAATAATTTGTGGGTTTTTTTGCATACGCATCTTTCATTACCTTAATTCCTAGGTACTTGACTTTTGATTCTGTCACAAATCGTGTTTCTGTTCAACTTCATTCTATATTGTTTCTGGTTCTTACCTAGAAATGCAATCGTGAGGTTGCTGGTTAAAGGCTGACCTACTTACCAGTGATTCTTGTTTCAAATATAAACACCCTTTGAGAAATCAAGCCCCCCTGAGACTGAACGGAGACAAATGTAAACATCAGAAGGGGGGAGGTGCGGGAAGTGGGAACTTTCATGGGGGTGCTTGGGACTCAGACACATGGAGAGGGTTTTGTAAAAGAACGCATTTTTCATAAGCATTCACAAAACGTTTTCTATAAAAGCCCTTGAACCTTTTCGAAGGACTACCTACTGCTTACCAACCACTTCCCAAACCTCCCTGAATTCCTGAAATGAAGGACACTGATTGGATTGGTACAAATTCAATGCAAAAAAAAAAAAAAGTAACGTCTGCGCCTGCCACAGCTGTGAGGTGGCAGAGAAAGCCAATGGTCCTGCCTGTCACACTGGTCTGAGATGAATGACTTTCATTTTCCCCCAGCCACGGTGACAGTCACCCACAGCAGCCCGGCCCTCGTTTAATTTCTCATCATGCTGCTTTCACAAATGAGTGATGGGGAACAATATTTATCAGGAAAATCTTTTTGTCCTTGTAACCACCAGACCTACACAACGTTTTTCATCTTTAATTTCCTCCTTGCACTTCCTGCAGAAACAAGTAACGAAGCAAGGAGCTCCGGGGAGGCAGGAAATGCGCACTTTCCAGCATGAGGAAACATCCAGCTCTTTAAGGGACAGAAGCAGGAAGAGAGGAGGAAAAGGGGAAATGCCACTCAAGGGCCAACATGGTGGGCACCTATTTTGTTAGAAACAAATCAGTGTGGTGGGTTTTTCAAAAATGACTAATATAGATCAAAATTCAGAGATTCAACATAAAAAATGCCACTGTCTAGCGCGTCCTGAAAACTCAGCTCTGACCCACTGGGGCAGGGACCAGGGGAAGCAACATAACCAAGGCATTCGCCCCGCCATCTGCCCTGGCCTGCCACAGCCCACTTCTCTCTTGTCTGTGTTCCCTGTGAGCCCTCAGCCCGTCTCAGTTGTCCCAGGTGGTTCCTGTCTTAGAACTGAAAGTCCACATCCTATCGACCCTCCCAGTCCCGGGCAAAGCAAGACTGTTGACCTCGGTAGATACCTGCCTGGTCCCATTCAACATAGCAGGTAATTCATCCAGGGCACATTAGATGCTAAGCATAATTCTAAGCATTTTATTTATTTATAACATTTTTAAAAATTTGTTATTTTTAGAAAGAGGGGAAGGGAGGGGGGCAGAGAAGAAGAGAAACATCAACATATGGTTCCCTTTCACCTGCCTCCAGCTATGGACCTGGCTGGAGACCTGGCTTGCAACCTGGTTATGTGCCCTGGCTGGGAATCGAACCAGCGACCTTTGGATTTGCAGGCCGGCACCTATCCACTGAGCCACCAGCCAGGGCTTTAAGCATTTTAACCAGATTAATTCACTCAATCCTCATAGCAACCTATGAGGCAGGTACTATTAGCCACTCCCATTTTACAAGTGAGAAACGGAGGCACAGGCAGCTAAAGTCATACATAGCCCATGGACTCTGGTCTGAGTTGGGACTTTGGTCTCAGTCCCCGTAGGGGTCTCTTAAGTCAGGTGAGTCAACACCTCCTTTCAGGCTGATGCGGGATGCAGAAGACATATGACTTGCTACTTATCCACTGATCACCGTGGCCGTCTTTGTGGTAGATGCGGATCTTGACCTACCCGACAGCTAACCCCTCCCTTCCTGATCAGATTATAGAACCTCAATTTTGTGTGGGGCCCAACATGTCCAGGGAAAGTGAAGCCCTCCACCAGCCTGAGAGGAAGAACTTAAATGGTCCCCAGCAGGATAATGTCACTCCCCTTTTCTTGGTTTGATTAGTTTAGGGCAAGTTATATGGCCTAGAGCTAAACAATGAGATGCAAGCAGAGATCTAATGAGGCTTTTATCCCTTGATTAAAATAGGGACAAGAGGTCGGTTTCTTCTAATTCCTGCTTTAAGGATATTGTGTGAAGATGAGATGCTCGGAGCTGCAGCAGCCATTTCATGACCATGGGACAAGCCTAAGAATGAGAAGTCAACAGATTCAGGATGATGGAGCAAAAGAGTAGAAACAGCCTCAGTCCTCAATGACACAGTCAAGCCACCAAGCCACCTGTGGAGTAACCCACCTGCAGACCCCTTTATGTATTACTTAGGACAGTGTTAGTTCATTATACTGTCACTTGCCACGGAATATATTCAAACCGATAGACAACAGAACCCTCAAGAACACCTTTGCCTTTCCCAGTGTCTAGCGCAGCTTACTTCCTACTTTTCTTCTCTCTGGGCCCCACTCTGACCTTGTAGAGACTTCTCATGTTTAGGGGCACCTCTTGAGCATAAGGCAACCCCAGACCCCATTTCATGATGCCACATTGAAGAAAACAGAGAGCTGGGAAAGAGTGAGAAAGAGAGAGATTTCACCTGGTTGATAAGCCAAAAGCTAATTCAACGGAAGGGATGTTTCCCCTCATAAGTAATGTACTTACTAAGGGCCAAGAAGTATCCCATTTATAGTCCCTTCACATGTCCTTTATCACCCTCTCCCACACCAGTGTCTTCAGGTGCTTCCTTTGACATTCATTAGCAGTGCGACTTTAACAAGAAAAGTCCTTCTGCTTTCTGTGCCTCAGTTTCCCTACCTTTAAAAGGAAGATGATTCCAACCTCACAGGAGCTTCATGAGGATGTAACGCAGTAAGGGTTGTAATGTTTCCTGCAAGGCGCCCAGCACATAGAAACACTCTTGACGTGCGCGTGATTGTCTGTGTTTAGGGTGGGAAGTGAAGAACGGGAGAAGGACGGAGGCACCAGGGTGTCCGTTTTACATGTAAGGAACCAAAAGCAACTTAGGGGTTAACACTCACTGTCTGGAGTCACCCGAATGGTAAGTGAATAACGACATTTGAATTGAAACCCAGAGGTGTCCAAATCCAGAAGCTATTCTGGAGAGAATATGACTTTGAAGTGGGCAATAAAGAAAAGGAAAACTGAGCGTTTTCATTCCTGTTTGGGGTCCTCACAATGAAGGACAAACCAAGAGGCCGCCCACGCGGCAGGCTAAAGTTTATACCCAACCCTTTGATTCCAATGGAATTAAATATCTACTCAGCTACTGCCAGACGGTATCCGAAGCCCCGGAACCAGGGGCCATGACTACGGTGACAAGGACAGGGTCATGGGCCCCGGACTGGGGGAGGGCAAAATCCACTTTCAAACGGTTCTCCCCTAACTGTGACCTCTATCGGCTCCTGTACAGGCAGTTAGTTGCGTACGCACAGATCTCGTTGTGGCGCTCATTAGATTTCTCAAGTTTAAAGCCTCCACTTTGAGAGGTTGGGAGGGAAAACACAATTCTCAGGAAAGGCAGTTGGAGCAAAACTATGTGCGTTGTGTCATTCAAATTGAGGTGGGCTGCCCGACCCCCCAATCCCGCACAGTTCAGAGCTCTTTTGTTTGATGCCAATTATTTATAATGATCATCAGTAGCATCACCATAATACCTGCATTCCCATGTATCAGTCTGATTCCCACCCACCCTATGAAGGTCCTGGCCAGGGTGATAGTTTTCTAAACGTTGGAACAGTCTTCCTAGTTCATTTCCATCTTGCCTGAGGCTACTTACCTGCATCTGCAGGGCTCAGTCCCGTGTGGTAGCACAACCCAAGGAGTTTGTCCCTGGCCCTTAGGAAAGCGTTGGCTGATCCCCTGCAGAGACAGTCTAATGAGAAAGACTCGCTGAAGGACATTGCAGGCCCTGCTGGCAGGTTTGGAGGAAGAAAGGCGGCTACAGGAGCAGGTGCTGTCCGCGTCTGCGCCCGGCCCTCATCACACGTTCTACCTGGATCAGGCTGCTTCCTGCCCGCACCTCTGAGTCTCCCTGAGGGCAAGTACATTCTGCCAGCCAGAGGGCAGCCTGACCTGTCCCTCCCAGGCTGCCGCCCTCAGCCACTGGCGACAGGGAGGTGGAGGGCAGGGACCCTGGCCCCTTTTCGACCCTGCGCCCTGCAGCCCCCAGCAGGACTGAGTTCTGGCTGTCCTCGCAGTAACCTCCCCGCAGCAGCCCTCTCCTGTCCTCTTTCCCTCCCCCTGCCCTCCGGGACGGCCTTGCCTTCAAACTGTTGTCACAGTCACTTCTGGGGGAAACCCACACGAGACAGCTGGATCCTGGTGTCCAAAAGATGGCTGGGGATGCACCCTGAGAAGGTGGACGGCATGGGACCCTGGGAATTGGGTTACTGTTGTCATCACGGCACCTTCTTCTACCCAGAGCCCAGGCTGTCTGGGGCTCCTGTTTCTCACTCTCCTCAATGCCCCTGCACATCTAATCAAGCGCCAAAGCCAGACCAGCCTGCCCTTCAGAATGGCTCATGAATCTGTCTACTCCTGCCCACCTGCACTGCAGCAGCCTCAGCCCAGTCACCATCATGGAGCATCTGAAACATCACTAGCCTCCTCCCTGGTCTCCCTTGTTCTCCATACAGCAGCCGGACTGGTCCCGCTCCTCCCCTAGTTCCCATCTCACTCAGATTAAAGTCCAAAGACCCCTGCCCCCCCGATAACCTATAGGGACCTTATAACCTGCCCCCATCACTGTGCTGACCTTATCACCACTCACTCACCTCACTCCTTGCTGTTCCCCAAGCACACCAAGCTCACTTGCACCTCAGGGCCTTTGCACATGCTTCCTCTCCCTGGAACACTCTCCTTCCGGACCCACATTGCTTGCCCCTCTCCTTTGTTTCTGTACAAAAAATCATCTTTCCTGAAAGGCCCATCCTGGCCACCTGTTTTAATTGCATGCCCCCCTCTTGACCCTCCCAACCCTCCTTCCCTGCCTCAATTTACCACTATAGCACTGACCATCATCTGACATTGCTCTGGCTTTTATCTGCTTGTTTGGCTTAGTGTTCACCTCCCCCTGCTAGAATATGAGCTCTGCAAGGGCAAGAAGTTGATCTGTTTTGTTCACTGCTGTATCCACAGAGCCCAGCATAGTCACCATCTATGGAAGGTTCACAATAAACATTTATAGGAAGGAAGGAAGGAAGGAAGGAAGGAAGGCAGGCAGGCAGACTATTTCTTCTCTTTCTTAACCAGCGATATGTACTTCCTCTGACAATCAGTAAAATGCCCAGACCTCCCACCACCTCCCAGGCAGGCAGGAAGCAGAAGGAATCAGAGAGCAGCCCCTACCTAGGTCCTGGCTCTCATCCGTCCTTCCAGGTATTCCACAGTAGAGCGCACGGGCTCCACAGTTGGCTAGACATGTGTTCAAATCCCAGCTTCTCCGTTTACCTGCTGAGTGACCACAGGCAAGTCACTAAAACTCTCTGTAGCTGAAGAGGGGAGCAGGCCAATGTTCCAGGGCTTGGGGTTTATGCGAGAATGACCAGGTAAGGAGGTGCAGAATCTGATGTGTAGCTGTTTGAAAGACAAGGAGGACGAAGACTATCCAAAACGACTCTTCCCCCTGGAGTCTACAGTCTTCCACCAGAACGGCCAAGTCCAAGGCCGGACACCTGTCTCATCATTGCTGTGGAATTTCATTAAGTTCAGTTCTACCTGTATCAATTTATGAGCAAATGAGGACCATTTTTATCACGCTTTGATTCCAGCAAATAATCCTCTTCTCCAGAAAAGCCCACCAAAATGATCGATAGGAAGATGTACAAATTCAAGTCGGGAGGCCCATTTTGCTCGTACGACAGCGAACCACGTTTGAACTTGAGCAGATTCAATTCTCTGCCCCAGCTCAATATTTCCAGTGAACATCTGGAGACGTGAAATTAGATTTTCAGTGATGGGGGTGGCACTTTTAACAACTGGGCAGATTCAACTTACTGCACCCTAGCCATGCTGAGCTGCAAAATCTGAAACTCGGTGATATGAACCCCAGAAAGGAAACAGATGCTTTGGCATGAGGCCCGTGTGTAAACAGAGGTGTCACTGGGCTGTAACTGGGAAGAGGGGCTGGGATGCAACCCCAGAAGGGCACTATTACCACTGACCCGTACTGCCTAGCCTGGGAGAAAGGGAGACACATCAGCCTTAAAGGAAGAATGACTCTCACACTCCTGTTTTGAACTACACCTTCCTTAACTGTAAAATTAACTCAGTCCAGACATCAGACCCTGAAGCATTCAAATCCCTTTGTTAGACCCTCAGCTGCTGAGCGCCTGCCCGTAGTGTTCCCAGTCAATTCAGGTTCCATAACAAAAAACCACAGTCTTGGGGCTTACACAACAGACATTTATTTCTCACAGTTCCAGAGGCTGGGAGTGTGAGCTCTATGGGGGTGCCAGCATGGTTAGGCTCTGGTGACACCTTTCTTCCTGCCTTGCATGTGGCTGCCTCTCACTGTGTCCTCACATGGCAAACAGAAAGCTCTCTGGTGTCTTTTCTCACAAGGGCACTAATCCCATTCTGAGGGTCCCACCCTCATGACCTTCTCTAACCCCTATAACTTCCCAAAGGCCCCATCCCCATAAGTGACTGCCTTAGGGATGAGGGCTTCAACATGCTCATTCTGGCCCCCAGCCCCCAAAATGCATGTTCTTCTCACATGCAGAGTACATTCACTCTATCCCAACAGAACAATGACTCTTAATTCATTTTAGTATCAATTAGCTAAGTCTCATCTAAATATCAAGACATGGGTGGGACTCAAGGTACAGCTCATCCTGAGGCAAACTCCTCTGTGGCTGTGAACATGAACCAGACATGTTCTAAACTTCTGAAATGCAACAGTGGAGCCCTGGCTGGTAGCACAGTGGATAAGGTGCTGGCCTGTGAACCCAAAAGTCACTGGTTCAATTCCCAGCCAGGGCACATAACCAGGTTGCAAGCCAGGTCTCCAGCCAAGTCCGTAGCTGGAGGCAGGTGAAAGGCAACCATACATTGATATCTCTCTCCCTCACTGCCTCTCTCTAAAAATAATAAATGAAATCTTTAAAAAAATAAAATAAAATAAAATAAAATGCAACAGTGGGATAGCCATAGGGTAGACATCCTCATTCCAAAGGGAAAATGGGGAAGAAGGAAGGGCTGATGGGTCTCAGCAGGTCAAAAACTTGATTGGAGCAAACTCCATGAGACCTTAAGGCTGGAAAATAATCCTGAATCTGTGGGTCTGGGAATCTGCAAGTTTATTCCAAGTTCTCAAGGTCCTTGCACCTCACAGTGTGGCCTTGGAACAGCAGCATGTCACAGATGCAAAGTCTTTTTCCCTTATTGAAGAAGAATCAATATCTAAACAAGACCTGTGGTGTTTCATGTGCAAATTCAAGTTTGACAAGCCCTGTCTGTTCTTGGCATTTCTCAAGGAAGGGATCCCCCAAATATGACTTGGAGCATAATACATAATAGCTCACGAACTAGGCAGGGTTTAGAGTGTTTAATGCACAGTAATTCATTTACAAGTCAAATCACCCTATGAGGTAGGGACTATTGTTATCCCCATTTTACAGATGAAAAAAGAGAGGCACAGAAAGGTGAAGTAACTTCCCAGAGGTTCAAACTTGCCACATGCTCTGATTTGAACCCACACTGGCACTTGCTGCCTCTGGGTCCAGCTGGTGTATTCATCTGACTCATCCCAGATGCTTTTCTGGGCCCAGACAGCAGGAACTATGCTCACCGAGAATGTTCTGGGGCTGGATAACTCTTGCAATTACATCGATTCTCCCGGGGATGGGGGTGGGGGGTGGCTGTGCAGATTGGGGTATAACCATTGCATCTTAAATTCAACCAATTTAGAAAAAAAGGTCAGTGCATGCAAGAAGACATACTGGAGGCTAAGTGAACCCCATAATTAAATCAATCCTTTATCTCAAATCTGCTCTGAGAAGTACATTCCAGAAGGTTCTCGGATGCGAATGGGGAGGCAAGCAGGTAAAAGGCCCTTTCTGTTGGCCTCCAGCAATGAGGACACATTTGACACTGTCATGTGGGCTGCCTTCTGGATTCAAACTGTTTTATAAAACCAAGCCATGGGCTCTGAAGTCCATATGTTGAACCATTAAAAAATACACCCATGAAACAGGGCTGAACTGCTTCAGCGCATTTCACTTCTGCCTGTGAGCGCCCTTCTCTTTGTCATGTATTTGGAGAATCTTTTCTCCCAACATTGCTGTCCCCAGGGTGCTGGGGAACATTCCTCCATGAGGCTGTCCTGCCATCTGGTCCCGCTTCCCACCGGCAGGTAGTCATGGGCTCCTCCAAAGCCATTGAGGCCCCTAAGCAGCGACAGTCCCCAGGCCGATTAATGCTAGTCTCGTATCAGGAGATGGTCCACTCCAATGCTTCTAGGGGCACCACCCTAAGGATGGATGAAGCCATGACCTTGCTACTTCGAAGGCAGAGGCTTCATCAGTGTCAATTAGGTGGCAAACATAGCTGGAAGGAGACACATAGTGGAAACCTAAGGCTTCCTGTGTCCTGGGAAATGACAAAGAGTGATGTCCCAATGAAGGATTGTTCAGGGCCTTGGGAATTCCCCCCTCGCCACCCCCTACCCAGACCCAGGAAACAGGAAAGATAAGGACAATAACTGAATAAATGGAGATATCACACAGGCGACTAGGAATAGAACGGAGTCAGGACGCCAGGAACAAGATTCCCTTTGATCAAAAAGGACTGCGTGTTTGTCCATTTCAGCAGGCTCTCTGCTTCCAAGGGGCGGGGAGTGACAAACGGGGCCTCTGCTCAGCAGTGGGCCCGCCGTCAAGGCTGAAATCCATTTGTCTCCGGTGTTGACAGAGACATTCTGGCAAAAGCTGGGGCCAACCGACCAGAAATGCGGCCAGGAGACCGCCCTTTGGGACAGGCCTCTAAGAGTCTGACCAACTTTAATAGAAGATAAAGAGCTCATTACAGCGCTGTTTACAAGAGCAACAAAAACTTGTCTGAGCAACAGGAAGAGACTATGTATTCATATGGTAAAAATTCGATTTCCAAAGAATATCTAATAACTTGGGGAAATATTTATGGTATAACGTTAAGCGAAGAAAAAAAAAAAAGCAGAACCTACATCACAAAACTGATTTTTCTGTGCATATGTAGATATATATTTTAGGGGGGGGGATGATAAAAGTACTTATCTTTGAATGGTGGAAATACAGGTAGCTTTTGTTTTCTTTCTTATATCTATCTACGTTTTCTGCTTTTCCATAATGAGCATGTCTTACTTAGAATTAGAAAAATAAAGGCTATACAATGAAAATAGTTTCTGACTCTGCTTCCTAATAATAGTGACTATTCATTGAGAGCTTAGTATGTGCTTTACATACATTATTTTATAACTAACAAAACCATAAGAAGTGGGTACTATTATTATTTGCATTTGCTTATGGGGAAACGGAGGCTTCCAGTGGTTAGATGTCTTACCTGCAGCTCAGTCACCACTGAGGGACAGCTAGTTCCCATGCGGGTCTGCCTGGTGCCAGTGTCCTTGCCATTAACCCTGAAGCCAGGGCTCCAGGCAGGCTTGCCAGATACACTACAGGATGTCCAGGTCAACTTGAATCTCAGCTACACCACAGATAGTTATTTTAGTATATATGTTCAGTACAAAGTATTCATTGTGTATCTAAGTCCAACTTAACTGAGAAATGACTTCTATTTACAGACTGCCCTGGGAGAGGCCTGGAAGCAAAGCAGTGATCCAGGGGTTCTTGGAAAAGTCAAGTTTGGGCCCCACTGTGCCTCCAACAACATCCGGGAACAGTCAGCCCCCAGGCAGACCTGGAGAAAATCACCATTCGTCTTGGGTGTCCTTTTGTTACACACCACTGCAGAAGAAGTCAAAGTGCGCTGGCTGATACATGTCTGCTGTCTGGAGCAGACCACCGACACAAGTAAAGGAGGCCTGGGATTCATAGGCCCCACCGAGCAGTGGTGCTGAGCACTTGGAGGCCCCACAGCACATAACAGGCTTCCTTCTAGTCCCCTCTGTGCAGTTCCTGGTCTGGTTTTGCTGCTAGTAGTCAGGGTGAGAGGTAACTTAACTCACAGCATCCATCCCCATGCCCCCACCCTACCCCTTCCTCATTCCCATGGGACTCGTGACAACCATGTGGTCTTCAAACTCAGCCTTGGACCAGTGGTTCTCATGTTGGTTACCTATTAGGTTCATCCATGGAGGTTCCAAAAATACTGACATTCAGCTGACCCCAAGAAATTCTGCATTATTTGGCTCAGGAGGGCTCATGCCTGGGTATTTTAGCACAGCTCCCAGGGGATTCTGATGCCTGAGTGAGGGTTCAGTGTCACTGCACTGGACCAGCCCTAGTCAACGGTGTACCAGGGACAGTGGGCTCCCCAGACACGTGTCAGAGTTACCCGTCAAACTGACACAGCAAGGTAAAGCGTGCTGATTGCTGAAAGGGTTAATGGTTTCCGTTGGGAGAGTATCCCACACAGAGAATCCTTGACCAGTGTTCTTTCTTACCCTAGAATCAAACCCTGGCGAACATTTTTAACCACACCTGTGATCTCAGCTCAGCTCTATGAAGTAGTATCACCATTGTCCCCATTTGAAGGATGAGAGAACTGACATGAAGAAAGATAACATCTTTCTTATGATCACTAGCTGGTAACGGCGGAGCCTGGACTAGAACCCAGGTGTCCCAAGCCCAGAGACCCAGGCTCTCAACTCCTTCCTTCAATTGTCACCCTGCTTAAGGGATCCCCTAAAAGCAGATGAAGCCACCTACCTCCCACCTCCTGGCTTTGACCTGGCTGTTCCCCTGCCTTGAATGCCAGTCTCTTTTCTGTCTACAGATCCTCACCCAGCAGGAAGCAACCTTGGTCCATCAGACGCTAACAGACTACGCAGTGAATGCTCAGTCACCCATTCATTCACTCTTCCTGTTAGACAAACACCTAGTGCGCTTCCACTGTGTACTGGGTTCTGTGCTAGACACTGAAGTCTTATAGAGCATGAGGTCCTGCAGGAGAGACCAACCTCCCCCCCCCCGCCCCCGACAAATACATAGTTGTCAAGTGCACTGATTGCTCCAAAGGGAGCTTCGCCTGACCCTGGGCACAAGAAGCCATCAGATGGCCGCAAGCTGGGAGCTGGTGGGACCAGATTTGCCTTTCTGGCTACCAGCAGAAGACAGATGGGCTGGGGCTGAGGGTGGGGGGAGAGAGGCCAAGCAGAAGCCTAAGAGAGGAGGCAGAGGGAGGAACCAGGTGAGGCAGGAGGGGCCTAGCCCATCACCCAGCGAGAATGGACATCTTCCAAAGAAGCTTGCTGGCCATGGGATGAAGGGTCATTGCAACTTTGTCCTTTAAGACATTCTGCAGGGTGCTATTCTGTGGCTTGTTTCATCCTTGCAGGTCTCCATTGCCATGGAGCACTATTCAATATATTTAACAATGGGGAGGCCACTGGGTGTTGACCAACTAGGGCAGATAATGACTCCAGGGCCAGGCAGCCTCTCCTGCTGGGCCAGGGGTTAACCCTTTCCTTGTGGGATAAGGGAAGACGCCCCGGGGTGTGGCCTAGGTGGAGGAAGGACCCTCAAGGTGTTTGGATGAAACTGCTGTCAAGATTTTCACAACTAATATTAAAAACCAAATGGTTCATGCCAGCTGAATCTTGCCTCACCATATGTTAAACTTCCAGAAGTAGGATATAATCGAAATTAATTAGCTAGAAATTTGTCTAACAAGTGCTCCTTTCCAGGTGAAAACGCCCTTGTGTGGCATCATCCAGGGTGACAGGTGAATCTTGCGTTTGTGAGCAGGAAAGCAAAAACCCATCAGCTCGGGCCCGTAGGCCCCCCAGGGCTGGGGCTTCTCTGAGGCCAGGAAGAGGGGGTGCTGTTTTCAGAGGGAGAGACTGTTTCTTCCGAGACACACTGCCTTGGGGGTGTTCTGCTCCCAAACACAGCCCTGGGAGCCAGCCAGGAGAGCGCATGCACCACTCCTCCTGAAGATGTGTCCTGCGCTTTGTCATGCTGACATTTGGACATTTTATGGTAGGAAAAAAAAAAAAGAAGAAGAAGAAGAGTGAGAGAGCAAGAACAAAAAGATCACAGTTAAAAGCAAAGAAGCAAAGACATCCCTTTGAGCGAGCAACAGCT
Organism: Noctilio leporinus; assembly: GCA_004026585.1. Classification (NCBI taxonomy): domain Eukaryota; kingdom Metazoa; phylum Chordata; class Mammalia; order Chiroptera; family Noctilionidae; genus Noctilio; species Noctilio leporinus. The sequence continues at coordinate 123,688 of PVIW01004290.1, forward strand.
TGTTCTGGACCAGCCCTGCCCCTGCCTCCCTGCACCCCAACCTTACCCATCCAGGCACTCAGTTCTCCACCTGCAAAATGGGTGGGATTACTTTTGCCTCTTTGTCCTTCAGAAGGATATTCTGAAGCTGGAGGAGACTGTACGAATAGCCACCATTTATGTGGTCCCTCCCTCCCCTCTTCTGCCCTTTCCTTTTTCCAGAGATATTTATCAGGCATTTACTGATGTGGATCAGGGGAACATGGGTATAAAACCCTGCCTTTGGGAGTCTGTACTTTTCTGGTGGGTGAGTCCTGACAACCCAGTGGAAGGTGGCATCCTTGCTGTCCTCCCGAGGTTCAGAGAGGAGAATGACCAACTGTGGTCACGTGGATGGCAAGAAGCAGATCTGAATTAGAACCTGACCTTTCTGATCTGGCCATTGACCATCACTGCACAGGCACACACAGAAAATCCACTTTACAAAGGAAGATGCCCTGAGATTACACACCCTGGCCCATCTAAACTGCTTAGAAGTAAGGTGTGGAAGGGAAGAAAGATCCTGAGTGTCAGGCTCCGAAGACCTGCACTTGAATCCAGCCTCCCCAGGGCACTAGCTGTGTGGCCCCTGGTGGTGCTGTTTAGCCTCTCTAGGCCTCAGTATCTATTGATCAAGGATACTCTGGCTTTGAAGGCCAGAGAAACAAAAGCCGGAAGCCTGGAGGTTTCAGAAAAACAGAGGCAGCTTCAGTCAGCCCTGGGGTCCAGCAGGGTTTGACTTCTAAACAGCCGTGTGGCTTGGGACTCTGCGCCTTTGTTCCCACCCACTGGGGGGACACCTTCCTTCTCCACCAGCTACATGTCACTGGCTCTGAGGTTTCTTCCAAGGGCTACATTTCTTCCCATAACTACTCCGCTGGGGGTTTTCCAGGCCTGCCTGCTATGTATAAATACACTTAACTTTTATGGAGTGTGCAGTGCATGCAGCGTAAACCATCTCCTCCGCCCCACAGGACTAGAGGAAGGACCGTGTGTATGCAGAGAAGCCAGGACCCCCAGTAGAAGGAGCTGCCAGTCACGCTCTAGCCCCTCACCCTATTTTAGGGTTTCCTTTTTACTTACCACAATATAAAATGATTTCCCCCTGTGAGCAAGAACCTGGTCTGTCTCGTTCCAGCTATAGGCTCAGCATTGAGTGACTTGTAGAGATTAAATAAATAGGTGTTCAGTAAAAGGAATTCATGTTATTTGATACAAAAACCTAGAGTACTGCAAACCTTGTGTGATAAAGCTTAATACACCAAAGGATTCTTTAGCTGCAAAAGGTCCCTTGGCTACATCCCAGTTCCCTGTGATAGTCACTCTCTTCTGCCATACGTTTCCTTAGATGGAAAACCGAAGGCTTAACCTCTGCCCCTGTTCTCCTTGGACTTTTCACCTCCTCTCTGGGCTTCAGTGACTTCCTTAGTAGTCAGGGGTCTGACTCACTATGGGCCATGGGCCCTATTTATGGAGCCATTTCCATATGCCCAGCACTGGGCTTAAACTATTTACATGTATACTCCCCTTTGAACCTCATGACAATCCCACGAGGTAGGCACTATGATTGATCCCATTATACAGATGAGAACACTGAGGCACAAGAAGGTATCATCACTCCCAGAGCTGTGTAGCTAGGAAGGTAGAACCCAGGCTCCCAAGTGACACACCAGGATGCTCACCGCTCAGTACGTACAATGACACATTTGCTAGTCTTTAATCAGATAGATGCCTGGGGAAATTGATTTATTATTTCCCCTGCCCTTTCAAATATGTAACAAGACCCAAGTCTGAACTGCTGTGCCCTGAACCCAAGGGCAAGTGGAAATTGCATGGCTCACTACACTATGTGATCATCCAGGGGAGAATGTTCTGGTTGCAAAGGCTCCTTCTTGCTTTATCTTCAGGCGCCTTTCTCTGCAGCAGGCAGATAGGCTGAACTACCGCTAAGGAAATGTAAAGAGTCCTTGAATTATTTACTATAAAAAGGTCCCAAAGCTGCCAGTTCCCTCTCTGAATTATTTAGCACTTCTCTGTACAGTTATACAATATACGTGCAATGTCGATAGGTTGAATTCACATGAACTTGGCTAAAAGTGACTGGGTTCCAAGTGGCGCTGGGAACACCCTCATCTCTTTGGCATCGGCCACCCTGTCTGTGACGAAGTCAGGGGTTGCTAACAGTGTTTGCCAGGGGCCCAGAAGGCTCAGGTCTGTCAGGAAACAGAGGCTTATGCCTCCTGGTGAAGATGAGGAGACTTGGGCCCCTTGCGAGGGAAAACGCCAGAGCAGCATATGAAATATTAGTGACAGCCTACCAGGCGCCTCACCAGGTCTTTCCCTCAAAATGCCGGACACCAATCCTGGTTTTCCAGAAACAGCTCTAAGAGCTGGTAAATGAAATGCATATGTGAGACAATTGGAGAAAAAGCAAAGAGAAGCACCGCCATGTCAACCTGGTGATCTCGGGCTTTTGCACCTCTCAGGTGCCACATCCATGAAATGACAGTCACCTGCCTTCCTCTCAGCGCTGTGGTGGAGGATCAATGAGTCTTGCGCAGAATATCTGGTCCCTGTTCCTCCTGTTACACCTGATTGGATGGGAAGAAAGGCAGCTGCTGTCTGATTGGTTGAAGGGTCATTACAACTTCCTTTGTCCTTTAAGACGTTCTGCAGGGTTTTACTCTGTGGCTTGTCTCATCATTACAGGTCTCCATCACCACGGAGCACTATTCAATATACTTAACAATCAGGAGTCACACTGGGTATTGACCAACCATGGTATTTGGGGAGGGGGTGCACTGGGAATACCTTCTCCCTTCTCTTCCTTCTTACAGGTCCTGTGTCCTTTGGCTGAGCTCAGCCCACTGCACTGCATGGGGGCTACAGAAATGGGTACTTATTGAGCACCTACTAATACCAAACACTGTCCCGTGGGAAGATAGCCATGAATAAAAACCAGACCTAGACCAATAATCCTATTTATTCTGATATGAAGAAAATAGATTTGTGTCCCCCAGAGACATAGGAAGGCACAGACAGGTAAACCGTAGCATAAATTGTCACAAGCGCTGAGAGAGGGTTTGCGCGGGGCGCAAAGAAGCAAAAGAGGAGGGCATTCTTGGGGCTGCGTAGGGAGTTTCAAGATGTGTCATAAACATGGTTTTGTCTGAGCTGATCGGTGTTCAGGGCTGTAAAATCATCACCTGCACCACCCAGAAGTACTGAGGGAAGAGACAGCTAATGACAAGATTCTCCACTGGGGTATAAAGGACGAGTTTCAAGGGTGGGTCCTTATGCTGCCATAGTAGATAATCTTCTACGTTAATGGTAGGATCTAATACAAGTTTTAATTAAATATCTGCTGGGTTGCAGGAGGGCAGCCATCATGAAAAAATAATCGATGTCATTCCCTCTTGAAAATCACCAGTTTCAAAGATGGTCTTGGAAAATAAATGGGAGAAAGGAGCCTAATAATACAAAAGACCGAGTCTCACTCAGCCAGGCTCCAGAGATAGAGCCTGGAAAATGTCCCCCTCTCGCCACCCCACTCTTGAAGGTTTCACAGGTTAGATGCCTATGAAAAGAATGTGAAGGCAGCCCCTTAATGGAATTCTGGCAATTTCGACAGTTGTGGCAGAGCAGAAGCGGAGAGGTTGAGAGGACCCTAAATGCCAGAGGCAGGCACGGGACTGTGAATTAGTCAGGACTCATTTGGTTGCGCATGATGGAAATGCAACTCAAACTGGGGATCTTCAGGCCTGGAAGGACCTGGGTGCTCATAATATCATCAGGAATGTCTCTCTGGCCATCTCTGGTCTCCGTTGCCTTCTGGGTTGGCTTCAGGCTCGGAAGGTGTCCCCATGTCCTTGCCAAATGGCCTGTACAATCCCAGGTGTACATCTATCGGCTGGGCAACCACAGCAGAAAGGTCATCGCTTTTCTAACAATTCCCTCAAAAGTCCTGGGTTGGGCTCCGGTTGGCCGACTTGGTCAGGTGACCGGCTCTAAGTCAACTCTGTGGCCAGAGGAACAAGCGTTCTCACCAGCCAGGCCTGGTCACCCATCTATTCTTGGCACCAAGGGTCTGAAGGCAGCCCTTCTCGCGCCACAGGAGCTGAGGGTGGAGAACAGACAGTTCCCCGAAGTAAAGCTAAGGTTCGGTTACCAAAACGAAGGGGCAAGGGAGCTGGGCAGGCCAGAACCGCCACCATCCCGTACTACAGACTCCGGGGAGCATTATCTCAAGGACAGAATCTGACTTGGCAACGGAGCCTGGAATTCTAAAGGAAGACATGATTTGGTACAGGGCGAAGTCCATGACGAGATGGCACCTTAGTCAGGGGACCCTGACCGTGTGTGCTCACCTTGAACGTGAATGGAATGAGAAGCATCATCACCCTGTGCGCAGTACCACGTCAGGGTCCCAGCGGCCCACTCTGGCGAGCCCTCACTGGAGCATATCGCAAAGGGCAGGAGCCATGCCCCCACAACTGAGATGCCACACGGAGCATCCGGCAAGCCCCGTTTCTTTCAGTCCTCACAGCAGCCCCGCAAGATAAGAGTCACGATCCTCCTTCTACAGATGAGGACGCCGAGGTTTCAAGAGCGGAAGTCACTCCCTCCAAATGCAGCCACCAAGAGGGACAGAGCTGGGATTCGAACCCAGGTCTTCTTGATCACCAAGGTTCTGCCCTGGAGATTCCATTAGTCACCCCCTCCCCAGCTGACTGCTTTGCACACACAGGAAAGCACCAGACCCCCCCAGCTTAGAGAGAGAACAGCCCCAAAGCAGGCATTTCCATGGCAAGGAGACCTACATGCAGATCCTGGGGGCGCCTGCTTCCAGATGCTGACCTGTGGCAAGTCCCCCCTATGTCTCTCCCAGCTGTTCATTGCCCATAAAAGTGGGGGGTGAGCAGTGACACCCTGGGTATCCCACAGAACTGCAGGTGACAGTGCACAGGGACATGTCTGAAAACCAAAGTGCTTCACAGATGTTAACTCGTCACAGTAGTACCGCACAGAAAGGGGGCCCATTCATGGCTCCATCCTCGTGAGGGAGGAGGTGGCACGTTGGGAGCACCCCACTTCCTCAGCCAGAATAATGCCATCTGCCCGCAAATATTGTGATGGGAAAGGAAGGAACAATCTTTATCCAATTGTCTTCCTTCTAAAGAGGTACTGAAGCACAATTAATTCTCTAACGATTCCATAATATTCTCTTAATTAGTGGTGAAAACAGGCATTTCCTCCTGATGCTGCTGCTGTTTTATCCCAGACGCTACTTCCCCATTCATAATATGCTAATATACTATAGTAATTAAAAGCTTCAGGATTCCATTTAATGACTGCGTTGGGTTTGTTGAGGGGAATTGCGCCTCCTTCCCACTCTTCTCGAGTTCCTAGGCAGGATCCAGGGGCCATATGTCACATAGGAGGGACAAACGGCACCTCAGGGAGGCAGGCGGCTCCTTCTAGACATGTCTCTTTGAAACTCGGAAGGGATGAAAGCTTGGGAACCTTCCTCTCCTTTTGGACTTGACCTTTCAGTCTCCCCTGATTCCCCGAACACTGGAGACACCCCCTGGACTGCATCATTTGTGGCTGCAGGCTGCCGTCCTGGGCATTTGCTAGCACCCTGGTTTCCACCCACTACAAGCCAGGAGCACCCACCCCCACCTGCTATAACAACTGAAAATCTCCTCACACGTCGCCAAATGTCTTCTGGGGAGCAAGGCACAGTATCACACCCAACACACACACACACGCACACACATACACACACACAACCGGTTGAGAACCCCTGACCTAGCACAAAAGGATTAGGAACAATTTAAAAGTCTATTCCCAGAGAATCAATTCAGAAAGTCATGGCTCATCCAGCCCGTGACGTTGGCGCAGCAGGTAAGAAGAGTACGTTAACCCTAAAAGAACCGATACACAAAAATCTCCAAGCCAAGAGAGTCAGGGCGCAGAACGGTATGCAGAGGAAGCTGATTTCGTGTTCACCTTATTTGCATATTTGCCTCCATAGGGATGGCATGTCAGGAGAAGGCCTGGTCGTGGTCACCTGCCATGAGGTGAACTTGCCACCTGGACACAGAGGTGGGAAGGAAACGCTCCACATTGACATTTTGGTATGAATGTTGTGTTGTATGAATATGTATTACTTATCAAGATTAATTATAATTTAAAATACAAACACCTAGCACATTTCTGGCTTGGAAGCATCGAGATAAATTCTGCCTTCGTTCCTTCCTTCCTGCCATCAAGGTAACTTGTCAGAGAGCCTGAGACAGGCTATTTCCTTATCTGCCGCCTCCTGTCTCCTCGCACATCAACAACTCACGTTGTGAGAGCTGTGTCTGAGTCCTGCCGGTGGGCACCCCCGAGCAAGGAAGGCCAGGCCGCGCTTGGGTTTCCAGAGAGAGAAAAACGGGGCTCTGAGCCGTGGTGGTGAAACGTCCCTGCATCTCAGGTGACTTCTCAAGTGCCTCTGTGACACTTCTCAGCCAGCCTGATGCCCAAGCTGACACATGAGATCTAGATACACAAATGATTCCCTGGTCTGGGGATTGAGGGTAGCAGGGTGTCTGCTTGGGAGGCTGGAATCCTTGCTTTAGAAAAAGAATTTAGATGGGACCCCGAACTGCCAGCTCCCTTGACGGAACAAAAATGTGACTTGCCTGAGAAGAAGATTGATTTGTTCTTTCTAGGAAAGTTTCTCCCCCATGACAGACGTTTAAGTCTTGCCTCATGGATGGCTCAGATAGTGCCTAAGGCACGTGGTGTGAAAGGCTTCATATTTCTGGTATTAGTCTCATTTGTCAACTAAAACAGGAATTGGGCCAGACCAGTGTTTTCCAGGGTATTGGACGCAACTCTGAAGGAAATCATGAGGTGGTGGGGGGCGAGGCCCCCTGGTAAGGTAACCTTAGAAACACCAGGTGAAAGGAAGTTGGGCGAGTTTCTGTACTGCAGGCCTTCTCAGAATCTTTGTTGAGAAGGACAATCATTTTTCAAAAGTGATTTGTGGGGTATTTTTCCCTTCTGACATTTCCAAGGTCCTTTTCCTAGAAGGCACGGGCATCCGGGTGGTCTTCCTGGCCCTGGGGATTTATTGCAGGGTGGAAAGAAAGACAACCTCAAGCTAAAATCTTACTCCACCTGCCTTTTGTAAGAAGGGAGAACAGCCTGGGAACACGAGATGTCTTCTAGCACGAAGAAAGGGCGACAGGCTTCAAAGGTGTTGTCAACTGTACGTTCGTGCCCTCCCCAAATTTATGTGTTAAGTCCTACCCCCCATTGTGAGGGCTTTAGAGGGCGAGGCCTTTGGGGGGTGATGTAGTTGTGATGATAAGTGGAATGTGGAATTAACGTCCTTCTAAAAGGAGCCCCAGAAGAGCCCCCTGGCTTCTCCGCCGTGAGAGGACAATGCGAGGATACCGCCGCGCGTGAACCAGGAAGCAGCCTGACGCCCTGACCTAGAACTCTGCAGCCCCCAGACCTGTGAGAAGCGAATGTGTGCTGGTTAAGACTCTCAGTGTACAGTACATTTGTGATAGCAGCCCGAACGGGCTAAACAGAGGATGAGGAGGAAGAAATGGCAGAACCTGCCAAACTAGGGACCGAAGTTACCCTGGGGTCCCTGTCCCCAACAAGTACGTGGCTTCCAGGCACAGGAGGGCTCTCTCACCCAATGCCTGATGATTAATTGGGGGGCTGCCCCTCAACCCAACACACACACATTGTTGCTACCTAAGATGCTCCTCCCAGGACTTTGCCGGGCACCAAATGAGGAAAATCCCCAAGGATGACCAAGCCTGGATTCCCTACCAGCCAGAAGGGACAGAAGCTCAGAGCAGGTCCGGTGGGTTCCATCCTCCCATGTCAACAAACAGAACACACTGGTGAGGGCTGCGGGCCGGGGGTCACGCCTCCGACCAGGGCTGATGGAGGAGTGAATCTCCAAGATGGGGTGAGGTGAGGGTGACATGGCTCCCCAGGCTCCTCCCCTGCCTGCCTGCAGGTCAGAGGTCGTGATGAGTTGTGATGATGATTAAAGAACAGGATGAGGCTCCAGGAAGAGAAGACATAGCTCCACCCACCCTTTGGAAGTGAAATTAAGCCGCTTTGAAGGTACCCAGCACTCGAGGGTAATTTTAGCATTTGTATCAAGAACCTCAGAAAAATGTGCACCTTTAGGCCAAGTAATTCCTCTTCTGGGACTCCGTGGTTAAGAATTAATATAAAATGCTGGGGGCATCTTTCAGGTAAGAAATGTTCAATTATTCATAATTGGGGATGAAAGGAAAGGCAATAAATTGAAGTCCAAGAATTGGAAAAAGGACAAGTAAACCATGCACACCCATTGGACAGTGTTAAAAATGGGTTTTCTGCCCTGGCTGGTGGCACAGTGGATAAGGAGCTGGCCTGTGAACCCAAAGGTCGCTGGTTGGATTCCCAGCCAGGGCACATAACCAGGTTGCAAGCCAGGTCTCCAGCCAGGTCCGTAGCTGGAGGCAGGTGAAAGGCAACCATACATTGATGTATCTCTCCCTCTCTGCCTCTCTCCTTTCCCCTCTCTCTGAAAAATAAATAAAATCTTTTTAAAAAATGGGCTTTCCAAACAGGCGTCTGTGATGCACCAACATTTGTGGAAGGGAAGCAAAGCAGGAAGCCAACTAGTGCATTCTGCACATCTCCACTGTGCAGATAAAATGCACAGTGTAACCAAAAGGAAATGTACTACAATGTTACCTGGAGCAGGGGAGCTGGGTCAATGACAAGCAGAAGAGGACCTGACAGCGACCCCAGGCCACCCCTGAGACACAGGTGGGACTTTCTGCACATTATGACTTCAGTCCTCATGTGCCCACCTGGAAAGGTCAGCAGAGAGCAAGGTCCCGATGAGAAGATGTCACAACAAAGATCCCTTCCCAGATTCAGAAATGACACCTTGTGTTAGTTCCTATGGCTGCCTTAATACACGCCACACATGAAAGGGACTCAAAACAATACAAAGTCATCGTCTCACCATTTGTGTAGATCAGAAGTCCAGGTGAGCTGGATCGGGTCCCCCGCTGAGGGTGCCACATGGCCAAAATCTAGGGATGAGCAGGACTGCATTCTTACTGAAGGCTCAGGGGAAGGCGCCACTTCCAAGTTCATGCAGGTGGCTGGCTGCATTCAGTCCCTTTCAGTTGTAGGGCTAAGGTCCCCGACCCTGGCTGGTGTCCTACAGGACTGGTCTTTGCTCCAGGCAACGGCCGGCACTCCTCCATGTGGCCCCCCGCCCATGAGGGCCGCCCAAGCCCCTCTCACTCCTTACTGACTTCACCTTCTGCCCAATTCCTCAGACCCCAGGGGGAGCCATTTCTGTGCACTTCAGGGCTCGTGGGATTAGATTGAGCCCACCTAGATGGTCTAGGATTATCTCCCCGTTACTAACATCAACCTGCAAAGTCCTCTTTGCCAGGTTACATGCCACATCGGCAGGTTCCGGACTGGGGCATGGACACATCTGCAGGGCCACTCTGCCTAACATAGACCCCAAGACTCTTTCCTCTTAATCTGGAAGGTTCCTGGTCTCACTCCTTGGTCCCCTGACACCATCCATCAGAGTGGACCTCCTCTTCTGCTTCCAGCCCTGATGAGCCCCAGCTGTCCCCATTTCCGGACGTTGGCCCAAAGTTGACACGCACCCACCCTCTTCCAGCTGCCTGAGTGGGAGACCCCAGAGGTGTTTGTTTGTGTGTTTCCCGGAAAAACTGCATTGGCCGAAAATTCTGCGAGATTGCTATGCAACCAACACCAAGAAGGCTGCAACGACCCAAAGGAAACATTAATCAAGTGGCTGTGGAAAATGTGAGAAAGAAGGCGGAATGCCATTTCACTGTGGTCTCTCCGCCAAACCTCCCCAGCTTGGATGAGCGTCCTTCCACGTGTGGCCCTCAGAGACCCCTGGGGAGCCCCACTTCGGCCCTGCTTGAGCGAGACCCTCTGGCCGTCATGGGTCTGGAATCGGGTTTTAAAAGCGTGCCCTGCCCCTTCCCTGGGAATTCTTACACATACTATTCGAAAGTAATAACTGAGAAAGGCTTCGATGCCTTGTGTGAGGGGAACCATGGACGGCTGGACCCTCCTCTGAATTCTGGAGAGAGAGACCAGTGGGCACAGCTGAGTAGAGCCTGTCTGTGCCCAGGGCAAGGTGGAGGCACGTCCGCGTGGCAGGGATGGCTCCTTCCAGCTGGCTGAGAAGACGCACCTAATTACAGCCACAGCTGAAAAGGTGACAGCGCTGGGCTTTCGTGCCCAGGTTCTGGGATCGGTGGGGGGACCTGGGCTCTCCAAGTGCACCAGCTGTCTCAGGCTGGACATAGCGAATTCTCTCAGAGCATTTTTTTTAACCTGTACAATAGGGATAAAAACAGTCCCTTCTTCATGGGGTCCTTGGGTGGATCCAGAAGGGGCTTCATATGAGGCTATTTAGCGGATAAGTGTCTGTATCATCGAAGATTCTGTATTTCTAATTTCTGGCCCTCAGGCCACACTTGTAATAATAAGGCACTGGCCTTTCTCTCATGGCTACAAAACGGCTGCTCCAGCTCCGGCCGTCTGATTTGCAGGCAAGGCGCAAAGAAGGCTCTACCAGCCATATCTGCTCCTAATACCTAAGAAAAATGAAGCTTTCTCATGAGCCACCACAACAGACATTGCCACCAGCTCCCTCGGCCTGAGATGGGCCTGATGGCCATCCAGAGCTTCGTACGAAAGCTTTCCTGGAAAAATGAGAAACCGGGTTGCTGCGAAGCTTCAAGTTTAAGCCTTAAACCAATCATGATTCCCCCCGAGCTGGGCAGGTTGCCACCCGGCATAAACCCGGGTTAATTTAGCAGCAAAGGATGGGTCTTGGGAAGCAATTAGCAACTTTCTAGCAACACTCCACACTGCTCTATGAACAAGCACTTAGCACAAAGTGAACCTTCAGTAACTGGCAGCAGTTTTCGCATCAGCGTCTCATTAACGCGCGTTGAGAGGACAAGATACAGATTTCCTTCCTCACTCCAGTCAGCTCGATCCCAAACAACCCCACGCAGAACGGGGACGGGAAGCTCTCCAGGACCTGCAGTATTGTGTCCCCAGAGCTGGTCTCCTGGGCTGTGCAGAGCATCCAGGGCCCTGGGAACTGCCTTGGGCCACCCAGAGCAAGCGTCCTCACTCCTTAGGTCACTCCATCAGCTCCCTGGGACCGGCAGCTGCAGAGTAAATCTCCAGTAAAATGGCCCAGTGCCTCCCCGTCTTTATAGCTCACAGCTCCTGGAAGGGGCGGATTTCCAACTTCACCAGTTACCCTTGTCCATGACCCCAGCGGGAGGCTCAAAAAGGCAAACATTGGGGGACCCCTCCCCCCATGATGCGAGCTTCTTTTGAATTGTACAAAGGACAGAGACACCGAGCTCAGAGTACTTTGTTAACTTAGCAGAGAAGATTAAGCACCTTCTGGGAAAGTCTGAGTTCCCTCCCTCTCCCAGGGTCCAAAAGGAGGACACTGTGGGAGCTCTGGAACTTGAACCCTGACTACCAGCATCTTAGAGGAGCCACGAAGCGAGCTCACCTCTCCTGCAGATGCTCTGACCTTCCAGGGCCCGGGGACAGTGGCCTGGTTGACTTCCCTGGCCCCCAAGGCTGGGCTGGGTATTTGCTCGTGTTTGTAACTGAGCTTCTGCCCTGAGCAATGTCATGTTATCATGACATTGAGCCGGGTTTGCTGATTTCACCCTGTAAGTGGATACCGATGATGGGAAAAGAGAGAAGAGTCACAATAATAGCCGACACTTATGACTTAAGTGCTGAGAAGGCACCTTTCTCATTGCTTGACGTGTGTTAGCTCACAACACATGTGTGTGGCAACAACCGTGCGGTACGTGCGTATCACTATTACCCCATTTTTCAGATGGGGAAGTGGGGGCCCAGAGAGGTACCGTAACCTGCTCGAGGATGCACAGCCGATCAGCCCAGCCTGAGGTTATGTCCACTCCACACTACCACCCTCTGCCACATGGGATGTGATTTGGATGACCAGGTATTGGTAACATTGTCTTACCAGGGATGGTTAGGGGACTTGTCTGAAGTCAGCAGAGGGAAACACAGGAAGGCAGCTCCTGTCAACTGCGGTCTCGCTCCCCTTCTGTGACCCAGGTCCCAGCAAAGGCCCACACAATGGAGCCACCCACCCCCACTCCGCAGGATCCCCGCTCAGGCCGAGCAAGTGCCCCTGGCCTAGGATCGCAAATCCAGAGGGCAGTTAATTCACCCCGCCGGCAGGAAAACCAAGTAAGCAGTTTGTTCTTTTATGTCTGCCAAGCCATAGGGGTGTTGCAAAGAACAATTTTCAATGCTTTTTGTTTTTTGCATTTAGTAATACACAATCACCTTGCCTCTGTCATCCTGGTGGAACGTGTGCTTTTCAATCTAACATTGAGGCCTTTTTAAAAGTGGGGTGTGGGATGGGTGAGACATATGTTCAATGCCCAGAAAGGACCTTTGGTGGCCTTGGGCGGAGCAGTGAGCAGACGCAGATTGTGTTCCTACGTGCGGCTCCTTGTTCAAGTCTCTAAGGAATAAGAAACACAAGACAGGGGTAGGGTGGGAAGTAGAGACAGAGCCTGGAACTGCTTGCTCTCCACCCTCTCCTCGGCCCCTGGCCTGGCGGCGGAGTGGCCCCGGGGACCTTGATTAACCCATCCGGGTGGGTACAGGGCATCTGACGCCAAAACTCAAGGGCTCCAGCTGCTCTCAACCAACGTGTTCATTGCTATTCAGGTCTTCGCTCAGAAATGCTGAAAGCATACAGAACTCATAGGAAGAGGGGAAAACAAACATTCCCCGCGGGCTTAGAGCAGCGGTTCTCACGTGGGCTGGACCGGAGCTGAATCTCAATGGAAAGAGGTTGCTTTGAACAAGGGGGGACCCTATGGGAAATTTGTAAGGACTCAGGAAGTTATAAAATAACAAGATGAATGATGCAGAAACCTGGGTAGGAGAAACTAGACTGGAAGCCTCATAACCCTGATGGTGAGAACTCGGTGAAGAAATGCACATGCCACGCATGACCAGTCTTCATTTCTTTTCCAACAACCCCGAGAGGTAAGGTACTAGGAGTGTCTCCATTTGGCCGATGAGGAAACTGAGGCACAGACAGGCCCATTGCTTGCCCAGGTCACCCCCACTAGGAAATGGCCCCAGAGTCCATGGTTTCGGTGCAGAGCAGTTTAGCAGGAGGCTGAAAGCAGTCCTTGCAGCCGCACTGACCCTGGGTGCGAAGGCCGCATCTGTGACTCACTTTCTTCCTGCAGAATCACAGCATTTTACTTTTTTTTTTTTGAACTGGAGAGTATTATGCTTAGTGAAATAAGCCAGTCAGTGAAGGACAAATATCATATGATCTCACCTCTTACGGGACAATAATGAACAAAACTAACAACAACCAACACAGAACCAAGTATATGAATACAAGAAATAGGCCTTCAGTGGTCAGGGGAACGGGGTAG